>VDFB02274298.1:0-21904 GCA_007258455.2 Sequoia sempervirens | reverse complement strand
ATAAAATTTTGATATTATTAATAATGTTAATTTTGGTAAGACATTAAAAGAGTTTTCTAATTATAAAAATATATGCATTCTAATGTAAAAAATGCTAATAATGGAAATAATTCTTGCAACACAACCTATTATATAGTAGCAAATTTGAAGAATCATGTTACCCTCTACCCTATATTCGTTATTATGCAAAGCTAAGAAAATGGTATAAATAAGATAATAAGCTGACTATTAGCATATATCAATTTCCATAGAGTTGTAGATCTCTTCCATTTCAAAACAACACACAAAACAATATCGGGTAGATAGTCAATTGCCTTTGATTTGTATAGTGAATGATTTCTCCCCATAGGAACTAGGTATCTAAAGTAAACCAATGAGCCCACAACATCTCCTATTTTGAAGTGGTTTATTTTATGCTCCTTCCACTCCCTAATCTTGTCTAATTATTTTGAAGAGACCAAGGGTCATAACTCTTAAACTATAGTTCATCCAAACCATTAACTAGCCTAGTTGATAGAACTTGACAAAGGTGGTGAAGTGGTTGTTACATTTGGCGTCATGCATGTGGAATGAAGTGTAGTGGAAATAACCTACCTACAATTGAATCAAACAATAAATTTTTAGAATTTTAAGAAGGCTTGATATTAGAAAGACATGTGTTATTTTAATTTTTTTTACATGGGCTACCTAGGGCCATCCATTTGTTATAAATTTCCTATACTACTAAAATTCCCCACTTATGAACCATGCAGTGAAGTTCATATTTCGTAAATTAAGAGCATGCCTTGTTGAAAGTATTCACTTGTAAGATAGACCCAAAAACATGAATTACTAAAAACATACAACAAAACACTCATGGTCTAAGTAAGGACTCTATCATATCATTATATCCTTATGTACCACCTAGATACTTTGAGTCATCTACTCATATTGACTTTGCATAGATTTGTATTTGTAGTTATCTTATATTTAAGTGGTGAAGATATCTATTTGTGAAAATTGAAGAGAGGGTTAGTAGTCATAATATACTATATGGTATGGCCTATAGAGAACAAATATGAAAATACAAGAAAAAATGTAGTTCACAATTACTTATTTCAGTCATATATTGATTTCCATAGAGTTATAGATTTGTTCCTAAGCAACAAATGATAACTCAATTTAAATGTAAACCTTGTTCAATTGATCAATTATATATCAATTGATATAACTTTTATAAGATCACCTACTTTTATTGTTGTGGACATATTTAACATGATGCTTGAAGGAGTTGGCAAGTAAAATGTTCAAAGAGTTGTACGTAGTAATTTGTGTGTGAACCAAATTAATGCTTCAATACTAGTGAACCACTTGGTAGAATGCCTCCAAGAAGTGCAATTGCAATGATCGCAAATTAAACATGAAATAAAAGAAATCAATCACAAACAATTGGTTAAAGTGAAGCCAAATATCTCAATGAAATGTAAACTCACATATGCAAAATGTTGAAAGCCTTAACAGGCAAGAGAACTATTTGAAAAAATGTCTCAATTGAAATGACATTTCATGAAATGTGATACCTTGTTGATTTAAAATGCAAACTAAGTATGTAACAAGCTATTGAAATGGCATTTCATGAAATGTGATACCTTGTTGATTTAAAATGCAAACTAAGTATATAACAAGCTATTGCAATATTTAGGCAAATAAAATTACAAGGAATAAAGCTAACGTTAGTTACATTTTCCAATGTCCCCGTGTTTATTGAAATGGAAGCTTTGAAGTTGGGTATGGAGATCCATCAAGAAATAATAGAAATATATTTTTTGGGGTCAAATATTGCAATTATGCATTTGTTGATAAACATATGTGTATGAAAATGTAGATGAATGCCAATGACATAAAAGTTTCTAGATAAAATGCCTCAACATGATGTGGTTTCACGGAATAAAAAATTCATAAGATATGTACAAAATAGTTATGTTGACTTCTTAGAGATTTTTATGTACATGTAAACTCAACAATGACACATATTTTCATTTCAAATTGTCATTCATGTGTCATTTTTGTCAAAATCAAACAATTTTTAATAAACCAAAAATCATATCAAAATTTAGAATGTCAAATTATTGATCACTTTCAATTTTAAATAATTAATAATCAATAATTATTATTGATTATTATTTAGTAATTTTAATTATTTTTTTTCTAATTATAATTAAAATTGCTATATAAAATTAATTTTTAATAATTAACTTATTATTAAAATTTTTAATTAAACCTTTTATTTTTAATAATTATTGATTCTTATTTAAAAATATTTTAAAAATTAATAGTGATTAAATATCAATTATAAATAATTATTACTAATAGATTTATTTTAAAATTTTTAAATTGAAATGTTTTTTTAAATTATTCTTAATAAAATATTAATTAATATTAATTTATTACCATCTTAAAAGTTAAAAACTAGAACACTGCTCTCAAAATTAGTTTTTCGCTATGTTTTAATTTATTATATGAAGTTGTAGTTTGCATCATTCTGAATACTCTATACATTTTATAGCTACCTTCTTCTGTTTCTCTTTTCGCCAAACACATGTGGGATTAAAAACCAAATACTTTTCCTGACAATAGATACATAGGAAACAACAAATAAAATAGTTTGAAATGGACATCAGAACAACAAAGATAAATGTGAAACGGGGAAGGACACTAAAAAGGTTTAAAGGAGAAAGTGCACGACCAATTTAAAGGAGCTATGGGCCCGACCACCTAAGCACTGTACCCTTAGAGTGTGTCGGTTAAGCTGGCCCCTCACCGACATGTGATTTCGAAGCGATGTGTCTTTTTGAATACTGATGTATATATATCCATTTTGGATTGTGAAAAACATATAAGGAGATGGTAGATAGTAGATAGACAATAGATAGATTAGAAAGGGATTCAATAGAATAAAATTTCCACAGAATAGAGACTACGGTTGCATGATTTCAAAATGGAGATATTTATGAAAATCAGTTGTTGTGGCAGTGTATTTTTGGTGTCAATTGTCTATTGAATTTATTGAAAGTATTACTAAAGTTGTCTCCATGATTGATGCTTTCTGGTTGTTTAAATTGATGTAACAAGTTTATATTCAGTTTATCAGTGCACATTTGTTGTATCTATGTCCAGTTAATTGATTGGTTCTTTCAAGAAAAGATTAAACCCTTTTGGTTGATCACAGTAATCAGGGAAATTCATCTGGATCATTAAGAAGAACTTAGTAATCGCAATCTTGCATGTTTATACAAGTTATAAGCAAAACATATGCCAAACAATTTGAGTTTCTGCCAGGAAGAAGTTGCTCATCTAGATTTCATTTGACTTTGCATACCCAACAAGGCACTAGTCTCTGCATTTTCACCATTTAGTTTCATTCATATTTTATGCATCTGTTAACTAAACATATTAGGTTTTAGTTTTAATATAGCTTTACAGTTTCTTTCCAAACCAAGTTTCATTTGTCCACTCCTGTCTGCCATTGTGGGAAAAACATTTCAATGAGATTGGCACAAGTTAAGTCTACTTCACTCATATAGGTACACCCGCCTAGGTCTAGGAGCACCTAAAGAGTAGAAGGTATAAAAACATCTAACCTTGTCTGTTACCCTAAAACGTATCAAGAGATTGGCAGCCTCTTGAGGCATTTCGCCTACGTTTTTGAGAGCTAATAGTTTGAATTTTAGACCATAATAGCTCAGAACAGGTGAAGTTAAAACACAGAGGATTAAGGGTTTCCAGTGCACAGACAACTTTTGCTAATCCTCTTTAAAATTCTTTTCCATGCACAATAGTTTAGGATTTTGTTCATCTCCATTTCGCATTCATTTCCATTTCCATTTTGCTCATATAATTCATCATCTTGTGTCTGGTCTGCTCACCCAAAGATCTGGATCCTTGCAATGATCTCACAATCATTCATCCCTAGATGGAGCCATTGTTAGAACTGTAAAATTCTAAAAATTTTACAAGTTGTTTCATACCCCTAAGTTTCCAGATGAGTCCTCACCATAAAGCATAAAATCTTTCTCCATAACATTTTCCCATATTTTTTCATATGGTCTAGTAAAATCCTTCTAGTCCCAAATATTTCATTGCATAACCCATATCGGCAAGAAAGGGTGAAAGGTCTCCCGATCCGATCCTATATGGCATCCTTACTAATTGTGTGTCTTTTGGTTGAGTTGGTGCAGGAGCACCTACACCCTTAAATGCAAAATTTGATTTGGTGTATCAAGGTGGTTATAGAGTGAGTCTAGATAAGTTTGGGGGTGTTTGAGTTTTGTTTATAATAAATAAGGTCTATTTGGACCATTTTGATGTAATGTTTGAGTCTTTTGTGTATTTAAATGATTTATCATTAATATTTATATGCCAATGTGATGTTATTTAATTCAGTATTATTATATGATGCAGTAGTTTAATATCATGTTATCTTATGTCAATTTGGTTAGAAATGTTAGCTCATTATTGATATTATAATTGTTAGATAGATTAGGCGAGAGGACAGTGTAGCATCACTCATTCACGAGTGCCCTGCTACACTGCAATTCCTTCTCATGATAGGATGTTCGATTATATATACATATACATGTGTTACTTGACGTTTATCTGGATGCAGGATTGCAGGAATAAGTCTCGATTCCACCTGCTTCGGCAGGACAGGGCGAGCAATAAATTAACCCAATGGGTAAAAGTTGAAAAAGGGAGTAGGCTTGGAAGTGTCCCCGTCCCAAGTCCGTCGTATGTTGTGAGTCGTGTTTTGACTGTAGTGTCGTCGTTGTCTTGTATGTAGTTTTATTGTTGAGTATTTGTTTTATTCTTGGTTAATGTTTAATTAACTAATCGTAATTCATAAAATAATTAAGTATTGTTTCACTGTTATTTGATTTAATCAAGAGTTGGAAAAATGTTAAAATTGAATAAATAATAAATTAAAAGTGATTTAATTAATTAAAAGTGAAAATAATTATAATTAAATTAATATAGTTGAGAGTCATTAATATTATTATTATTATTTTTAATATTAAATTAGGAAATTTTGTGGAGATAATATCTAAATTTAAATAATTATTCCAATTAAAATTTTAGATAAATGTGAGCTTTTAAAAGCTGGAAAAGGACCAATAGGAAGGGGGCTTTTTGTGAAAAGAAAGCAGATGTGCTTTATGGAGTTTTATTTTTGATTTATTGTTTTGATGAGGAAATTTATTCACACACAAGTTTGTTCTGGTGGGAGTTTTGCTCTGTAGTTTTTAGATCTAGAAAAGAAAAATAAGAAAATAGCTTTCAGTTTTGAGTCTTGAGTAGTTTTGGAATAAAAATTATTGTGAGTTGGAAAGAGAAGATTGCTCAGAAGAACATTGAAGGAAGAAGGTCGAAGAAGGAGTTACAGGAGAAATTCGAGAGGAGGTTACAGGCGGGATTCTCCTTCAGACACAGGATTCCAGGTTTTCCCCTTTATATTATTAATACTTCGTAGGTCTGTAAATAAATCTGATTTCTATGTTTTCGAAAATTGTTTGAATGAAGTTTAGGTTTTGAAAACTTGTTTGTGCTTAAAACTTTCGAATCTTTTGTAGGAATCGTAGTTCAACCTATTTGAAAAATTCTTCAATATAACTTAGTTGAGAAATTTATTGAGTTTGAAATAAAAATCATGTTACTATTAAAACTGTGCCATATTTATATTGGGTCTTTCGTAAAATCTATTTGTTTGTATTATTAGTCTTCTGAATCTCTGTTGAAATTTTTTTATATATATTCCTATATATGTTTAAATAGAATTGGATATACATATTTGTGTGATAATACTATTGAGTTATTTTAATACATTTTAAAATCATTGTGGATCTCTGTATTTTGGTTGCTATTAGTTCATGAGATTAAAATAAAAGTCAGTTCTGTTGCAGACTTTATATGGCAGATACTGAATATAAATTATTTAATTAATTTCATAACTCTTTTATAATTTCTCTGTATTTTTTTCCTATGAATTAAATTTTAATATAAAAATCTATATTTATATATATACCTAAATAATATATATATTTTGGGCAAGCAAAAATAAAAATAAAAAAATAAATGAATAAATAAACGTACAGATCCTGTACGCTGTGTCAGGCCTCGTTTTCTGTGTATCAAAATAAAATGATTATTTTCCTGTTTATTGAATTTCGAAAATCGCGTTTCTTTTAAATTCGTTTTAATATAAAAACAAATAAAATTAAAAAATAAAAAAATAAATAAAAAAATAAAAATTTAATTTTTCAGTATTTGGGGGTGGGGGTCGGCCGAGGCCGTACCGCCCACATCCCCACTGTGGGGCTGCGGCCACCCTGTTAACTGAACATATTAGGGTTTAGTTTTGAATATCGCTATACAATTTATACCAAATTTGATTTCATTTGTCCACTCCTACTTGCCATTGTGGGCAAAACATTTCAAGAGGAATAAGCACATTAAGTTTGCTTCATTCATATAGGTGCACCCGCCAAGTTCTAGCAGCACCTGAAGAGTAGAAGGTCTAAAGCATCTAACCTTGTCTGTTACCCTAAAACATATCAAGAGTTTGGCAGCCTCTTGAGGCATTCCGCCTGCGTTTTTGAGAGCTAACACTACAAAAAAGTCAACTCGGCATTTTCACATTTTTGGGTTGATGAAAAACGTAATTTTTTCCCCATTGCCACTTTTTGGCCCATCATTTTTTCTCACATCAATTAAACCAAATTTTATAAAAAGGTATCCAATTTGTTTTAATCATTAAAGAAAAATATAATACATACAATTACAAATTTTGGTGAAAATATTTATTAAATAGTTTCAAACCAGATATATCAAAATAAGAAATATTCAGATTGCCATTTAATATGTTCATAGTTTTCTTTTCTTTCATTGTCTCAATTTCATCATCAAAATTGATAATCTAAAGAAGAAGAAGAATGAATGAATAAAATTAATTCTTTTTCTTTTCTAATATTTTTTTTCCTTCTCAAAACTTAAAAAACAAAACAAAATATAAATGAACAATATTAAGATATTATTTTCTTTTTCAATTATTTATCATAAAAGAATTTATTTTTAAACTAATATTAGACAAACATCTTCTCTAATTTACTGATAATTTTTTTTTTATAAATTAAATAATTATTTACTTATTTCTTTTTCCCAAAGAAATTAATTACCACAATAAACCATCCACAGAGTTTGGAGGACGGGGATGGGGGGACAACAAGGGACGCATCTCGGGGACACAGGGACGAGGGGTCTAAGTTTGGGGGCGGTGAGGGGGTAGGGGGTGGGCAGGGGAGTAGTGCGCTGAAATACATATAGTACTTGAAAAATTAGTTATAAAAAAGATGTATACTATAGAAGCCTAAGGAATAAGTAAAGGTTAGAGTTTAAACATATTGCAATGATTTCATTGAAATAGCGAATATTGAATATTACTGCTTGTAGGATATGCACAATATTGAATATTGTAATATTGCAAGATATGCACAAGATTGAAAAATGAAAATTTAAAATTTAAAATGCTCTACCTTTAGTAGAACATGTATGCAAAATGTGGAAGCAGAGGCAAGGCATGTGAACTATTTGACTGAATGCAATCATGCATTCAGTCAAACAATTCACATGCATTGCTCATGCTCCCACATTTTGAAGACATGTTCAGTATTCTACCCAACAGTTATGAAATCAGAAAATCAGAAAATGTGAAATCCCAACAATACCCTCTGGCTCTCACAAATCCACTGTCTCTAAGTCGTTCAAGTCTCAAACTATATACGCACACACAGGAAGAAAATGAAAAGTAAAAAAAAGTGAAAAAATTCAATGATAGACTATAGTGGACTTTGACTTAAGTCGACTCATTAGGGTAACAAAATAATATAAAATTTTAAATTTTAAATTTAGCTTCCTCTGTTTTTTAATTTTTTTAAAAAAATCAATTTTTAATACATTTTTATGGGGGGTGTCGAAGTCTCATAGATGTCCAAAAGGCTAGGAGACACTTGGAAGTCTCCTCTGAAGGAAACATTCAAGGGACAATGGCAAAATAGGGGCGACAAGGGGACATTTCCTAGGTGTCCCCACATCTCAGAAACGTCCCCGTCTCGGGTTCGTCTACTTTTTCTGGGGGGGCGCATCCCTGTGGAACTATGCAATAAACAAAAAAATGTCACATAGTGAGTACTTGGGTTTTTAGATAAATAAGATATGGAGAGAGTGGAGATATAAAGAGATATATAGTGTCTTCGCTCACTTTTCCGGGGCGTGTCCACTCTTCCATTTTAGATATAAATAAGATATGGAGAGAGAGGGAGAGATAGAGATAGAGAGGGAGATATAAAGAGTGATATAGTGGGAAAGATAGAGGTGAAGAGAGAGAGATGTAGGGAGAGTTAAGGATTTAGAGATGAAGGAGATACATAGAGAGGAAGATAGAGATAGAGATGGATATGAAGATGGAGATGGATCAAATCTTTCACATGTTTTGTATACACATTTCCTAGTGAATGTAGCTTCTAGGGGGGCACTATAATATGTTCCAACAAAGGTATAAATGGAGAAGTGATAGTTTTAAATAATCTAAGCATCCACTTACATGGATCCAAACATGACCAAAATAAAAATTTAAATCAAGAAGATAATTAGGATCCATTATAAATAGGCTCATGTTATGTTTGTAATAGGGAGAGAGGGAGAAAGAGGGAGAGGTAGGGATAGAAAGAGGGAGATATAGAGGAGGGAAGAGCGAGAGGGATAAGAGATAGAGAGAGAGGAAGATAGAGATGAAGATGGAGAGGAAAAATTATTTTAAATTCAAAATTATCCTCAAAGCCCATTGTGCATGTAGAGGAGGGGGATCGACCACTCAACGACTCTAGGTCACTAAGAGTCGAGAGTTGAAGGCTTCCCTAATCTACCTTAACAAGGCAAGTGTTTAGGGAATTGTTTAATGTTCAAGGATAGAGAATGAAGAGCACTCTCAATGCTTCTATCACTCTACTAACCTCGAGAGTCTTAATGGGGCTAAATGAATAGGCTTTTGGGGTCCTATTTGTAACCCTACCAACTCTCTACTAGAGGACAACAACATGGGACAAGGACAACAACGTGATGCTAGCGTCTCATAGGTGCATTGTTGTCCATATGGACAAATAGAGAAAAAGTACAAACAAAACCTCTAAAATCCTACTTACAATTTAGTTGTTGAGGTTTAAAGTGATAATTAAAGCAATAAATAACAAAATGATTGAAATAACAAGAGAGACAATATAAGAATGATAAGAGAAAATATGATAAAGATTCAACTCACGGAAAGTCCAGTTCTCTCATAAGATCCACATGAATGAGCACCTACACACAATAAGACACAGAAAAATGTTGGGGCTGTTTCATGGCTTACTGTAGTCAAACCCCCGCTTTGGTGTTTCCACCTCCATGGACAACCAGATAGATAGAAAAGTAGAAATGTGATAAAGAAATTAGGTGAAAGGAAATATCAAACACTATGAGAAACACTATGCTACTCAAATCCAACAATAATGCAATAGTAAGTGAACAATACCACCCTCAATCAGAGGCACTCAAGGCCAATGAGAGAGGAATTTAAGCTTACAACCATGGAAAATTCAACATGGTCATAGCAACGCTGAAGGAAGTCTTGCACAACACCAAGTTGCAACTTTTATGCTAGATGTGAAGAATGTTGCGATGTTGGGATGAAGCCAATAATACAACAAGTAGCTCAAGAGCATGAGTGAATGTGAGAATTGTGAAGAAACTATTCAAGAAATGTGTTGCGAATGTGAAGAAGATGAGATGAATGTGAAAGATAGGCATTTGAAGGTGATTTAGCAGGGAAAGAGTTGTTCAAAGGTTGGTTGAAGGGAACATGGGCATTACGTTTCGTCACCAATGGAGAACGTAACACCTTTACAGATTCCAAAGGCAGGAATCATGTCAGGACGACAATGCGCCGTGTAGATGTCCGCACACCACATACGCTTCCTCGACAGAAATTCCCGCACCAACACTAAAGACAAGCGCCAAGTGGATGGAGTATGAACAAATGATGTGGAATTGCATGGCCAAGTTTGATTTTTCTAAGGTGAAGGATGTAAAAGGGGGACTTGTAAAGAGGTGAAAATTCACACCTATATAGTTCCTTAATTAATAACAATAGATTGTTGAGCACAGGGATTTATTGCATGATGAAGTGGCACTCAATAATCTTTGAGAGGCCAATAAACCCCATTTGTATGTAATCATATTTTTCTATCCTTTGTCATAAAGAGACCCTTTGAAAAATTATCTCGACACCACTTATATATGGTAGGGAGTTGGAGTATCTTTTCAAGTGGGCCCAGTCTATCTTTTAGAACCATGAATAATTTATCTTTTAGAAAATTAGTTGTATTTAAATAGTGAGAATGATGGTTTATTTTGTATTATATCAATTTTCAAAGTTTAATTTTTTGGTATGATTGACCTTTATTCGATCCCTGCATAATTTTGATAGGTTGGATCATTTGCTTGTGATAGTTTAACCAAATGATAACTTCTAATTTAGATATGCACTCCCTCATAATATTATAATTTGACATACAACGATAAAATTTCTTATATATAGAGTAAATTATATTTATCTACATACCAATTTTTTCCTTTGATTAAGTATATCAATTGTTTTAATTTAGTTAAAATATTAATTTTAGAAAATAAAAAAAATAAAAAAATAAATAATTAAAATCACACCACAAACTAAAGAGTTTTAAATGTTTTGTAATGAAGGCTAGCTTATGATTTATACTATAAATTATATGTACATCCTTTGTTTCCTTAAAAATAATTATAATTTAAAAAGG
Organism: Sequoia sempervirens; assembly: GCA_007258455.2. Taxonomy (NCBI): domain Eukaryota; kingdom Viridiplantae; phylum Streptophyta; class Pinopsida; order Cupressales; family Cupressaceae; genus Sequoia; species Sequoia sempervirens. The sequence continues at coordinate 11,006 of VDFB02274298.1, read as the reverse complement.
AATGTAAGAGGATGTAGATGTTTGATCTCAAAACTATTTAATTTTTTAAATAGTGATTTGATCTCAAAATTGTTTAATTTTTTAAATAACGATTTTATCTCTTCATCACCCTATTGAAGTCATCATTTATATCTTGATCCTCTGCATGTTTTGATCTCAAAACTATTTAATTTTTTAAATAGTGATTTTATCTCTTCATCACCCTAGTGAAGTCATCATTTATATCTTGATCCTCTACATGGTTTTGTAGAGATTTCATGGATTTTTTCTCTATATTAATATTTATGCATTAGTAATAAAATAAATAACTTTAACAATATTATTAAGCTGAACCATTTATAATTAATATGTTTTTGATTAGAGGTAAAACAAGTTTTGAAGGGGCCCCAAAACCCTTTATAAAAAAGACCGTTGTATCAACAAATAAAAAATTACATAACAAGTAGCCAACAAGCAGCACAAAACTAGTAAAACAGATACCAAAAAGAGGAACATAAAAAGCAAGGGACTACAAGTTCTTCAAGATATCAACCACTTTCATATCACTATCAATAATCTTTTGGTGCACATTCATAACCTCAATGACCTTGGTAGGGATCCCAACATTCAACTTAGTTTTGTTATGAGTCCTAGTACACATAACCTTCTCACTAACCTCTCTAATCAGAACACTAGGGAGGTCATCCACATCATCAGCAACATCCTTCCCACCATACACTTCCCCCAGCCACTGCCTCACTTTCTCATTTAGGAAACATAGACCTTTACCTTCACTTTTCATAGTAGACTTACTAACATTAACAACCTTGTCCATATTCTAATAAGCTCAATCCAATTTGTCTTCCAAAGCCACAATTCGTAATTCAAAAGCTTGTTTCATCTTCAGAACCTCATTAGTGACAATTTTCATTGCATGAACACACTGATTAATTTGGGTTTGCACAAAAAGCTTTGTGGGAGTAGAGGACTCCCTAGCTTTATTAACCAGACCACAAACCTTTAGATTAATGAGATTCAATTCATTGAAATCCTACTTAAACAACTTGAAGAGAGTTAAAGTACCATCTTTCGCCAACCCAAGCACATTGGGTAACTCCCTATTGCAATTGAAGACATCCATGTCATCCGCCCAGTTCTCTAGGGAATCCCTACTAATATTTTCATTCTCAAGAACATCCTTCCCTTTATGACTAGCAACAAGAACCTTTATCTTGCATAAGGAACTATCAATTTCATCGGCCACACTCCTCCCCTTTTCCTCCTTCATCCCTTGTTCCTACACTTTCGCATTATGCATAACTCTATTAACCTATAGAGGCTTAACATTGGGGGAAACCATCAATACTAATAGACTCCTCTTGATTCAAGCCAACATTCCACTTAGACTTCTTCTAGGAGCTCTCGCCCTTCAAACTCACCTTCCTCTTCAAACCAAACAAAAGGGTATTCCCAACCATTTCCCCCATGACATTTTTCTTTGCTTTCTTCAGGCCCAAGGAATCACCCTTTAAATTCTTGCCATTCGGGGACTTACCAACTACCTCTTCATCGCTACCCATTACATAATCTTCAGAAATAGGAGTTTTGGGAAATTTTCCTTTCTTAATACTCTTACCCTCAAATGAAGCAAGGGGATTCAAATAGAACTCCATGGAGGCATCTTAACCAGGCTCATATTGTCATCAGCAAACCCCAATTCAAACCCAGTTTGATGTTTTGATTCAACCTTCTTCTGTTGACCTTTATTAACCCTCTTAGGTTGATTAAGAACAATGTAGGACTTAGCATACTCAGAGATTAGGAGGATTAGACCCTCGTGGAGAATAGGATTCTTGGGGTTTCATCTATGGTCTCTAATACCACACTCCAAGGAAACAAGTAGATAAAAAGGAAAGGAAACCTTTTTCTTATGTTGGAAATGATTGAGTAAAAAAAAGGTACCCAGATAAAACATAAAAACGCCCATTAAGCATAAAGTACCTCATAATTTCTTCAACAACGTCACTGCAAATTTCCTTTATAGAGCTACAAAAAGTATCCCCCACATTTCACCTTCTCCAATCTATTCCTTTTATCGTCCTGAGGAGAAGAATCATAAATAGTTAACTGCAAACCTGATTCCATAGGTGTAGACATGGGTTTGGAATCCATCATTCTGAATTTCTCAAGCAGTGTCTTGGCATATTTTCTCTATGATAAAAAGATATGGTGATCTATTTTCCATACCTCTAAGCCGAGACAATAGTGCAATAGCTCAAGATCTGTCATATCAAATATCTTCTTGAGATCATTCTTGGATGTTTCAACCAATGCTTCTGAGCTACCTGTGATAACCAAGTCATCAACATATACAATAATTATCAAAACATCCACCCCTTGATCCTTGATGTAGAGACTTGGATCATACAGATGCCTAGTGAAACCATGTTTTAGCAAATGCTCATCAATTTTGATATACCAAGCTCTTAGAGCCTATTTGAGACCGTATAGGGACTTGAAAAGGTTGCAAACCTTTTCTTCTTTACCAGGTGCAATATATCCCTCTGGATGGGTCATATAGACCTCTTCTTAAAGGTCTCCATTAAGAAACACACTTTTAACATCCATTTGGTATAGTTTCCATCCAGATTGGACAGGTAAAGCAAAAATCATTCTAATGGTTTTTATCTTTACAATGGGAGAAAATGTTTCGTCATAGTCTATCCCTTATTTTTTAGCATAACCCTTGGCTAAAAGTCTAGCCTTATGTTTATCTATACCACCATTTGTTTTATACTTAGTTTTAAAAATCCATTTACAACCAATTACTTTCTTACCAGGTCGTAGATCAACAAGCTCCCAAGTATTGTTTTTCATTAGGGATTGATACTTTGCATCCATAGCCTCTTTCCAAGGTTTTGATTCTAGTGCTTTCTGAATAGTAGATGGTTCAAATTTTTCAACAATTGAAGTCATCAAGGCTAGATTTACCTCATTTTCAGCCATACTCCAAGTTGTCATTGTCTAGCTTAGCATCACAAATGGTACTAGTATACCACTTAGGTCTTTTGATATTTGTGGGTGTTGAACAGATTGACTATTCCTATCATTCTTCCCATCCATGTTGAATATAGGAGCACTATCTACTGTAGGTGATGATTTGGGAGGAAAACTTGACTCAATATTCTCATAAAAAATTACATCTCTACTAATGCATATCTTCTTTTTGTTAGGATCCATAAGACAATATGCCTTAGATTCATTATTATATCCAAGAAGAATACATTGCATTGATTTTTCATCTAGCTTCTTCCTTTTATGTTTAGGAATGTGCATATAGGTAGTGCATCCAAATATATGAAGATTAGAGATAGAAGGCTTTACCTTTGTCCATGCTTCTTCTAGTGTGATGCCATCAAGAGCTTTGGTTGGTGTACAATTCAGAAGATAAACCGCTATGTGAATAGCTTCAGCCCAATATGCATGCTCAAGTTGAGAATCTTTCAACATACTTCAGACCCTCTCCACAATGATGTCATTTCTTTGTTTTGCAACACCATTTTCTTGAGGCATGAATGATGCAATCAGTTGTTGCCGAATTCCATTTTCCTTCAAATATGTGAAAAATTCAGTGTGATTTGGTGAAAATTCTCTTCAACATGCATGTCCCTTGGATCGACCAACTATATAGTGAGCTACAAGACCTTGTCGATGTGACATCAAGTGCTCGAGGAGAGATGGTCAAGTGTCTCTTCAACACTCTAATGACTGAATGGATGGTGAACTAGATGTTTGTTGATGTGACAATGCAAGTTCGGTGGGAGTTTGTAAGATGTCACAATGACATCCCAATGTGCAGCATTGGATCCTCATCAGTGAAAAGTTGTGTCTTGGGCAAGACACTAAAGCTTGTCTCACTGATAGAATGATTGAACGATGCAGTGGTGAATTAACTTGTCATTGGGACAGTGCTTCATCGGTAGGACTCTGAAGGTGGTCTCCCTGATATGAAAATGGCTGACTCAGTGACCTATATAGAATGTCTCAATGGGACCTGATGAATGCTAAGGTGGAAAATAGTGATTTGTTGACTTGTTTCTTTGTGGCAATTTTGGAACGTTATAAGGGCAGAATGAGAATGCTATTAAAAGTGTTGATGGTCAAAACAACACAACAACATTAAACAAAATATTACTATTCTATTTCTCCTGAAAGAGAAAGACAACATATAGCAATCTAACTCCCAAGGTCCTGGTAGTTGGTTCTCAACTGTGCTGACATTGCTCAATGGTCAATGTGGTTGTAATGTTCAAGGGGCCATTGCTGGTAATAAAGAACAAGAGTGCATAACATCAGGTAGTTTATGTTTGAGGGGTTTTAAACAAAAGAAAAAGATGAAACCGAGCTTTAAATCACAGAAACATGAATAAAATCCTTATGTATCCAGACATGCAGATCAACAATGAGTGTTCATTCTACCTAACCACAATTACAGCAAGATGCAATCCATAGAATAAACTATGCTACTGTACACATTCCATAATGCTAATTCAGATATCATCACCATTCACTAAACTTACTTAAAACAAATTGTTCACTCATCATTCAAAACGCAGATCAAAATGAATACAATAACAATTCAACTCATAGATAACCCAATGATATGACCTTGAATCCAGTTCCTTCTATTGATTTTCATCAAATAAAGAACAATTAAGCACAGCAAAACACTGGCGTATGGATTAATCATATATCATTAACATTATCCAAAAATGGATCCAAACTTTTTAAATCTTGACATGAAAACATATGAGAACTTGTAAAACCGAGCCTTTTACTAAACTATTCAGAGTATCTTTCTAAAAATCTTGAAAATCCTAAATCTAGTTTCTTTTAATCTCCTATTCTCAAGTGGCTGATCTTTCTTCAATTAGCCAACCTTTACAAAGTAGATTCTAATGGTACATATAGAGTGCCATGCGCACGAATTTCTCAATCATAAATCCAGATCCATAATTCATGGAATCAGAATTGAACATAGAAGTGGACCTAAGAACCCCTTTTCAAGGCTGATTACATCATTGTAAGAAGGAGAATCCGATATTCAAGAAGAAGATAAAGCAAATAGATCAGACTTGGAGTAAATCTTATGTAAACATCCATAGAAAGGGGAGAAAAGGAAAATGGAATATGACGCCAAGAGTCAATTACTCTTGCTCTGAAGGCTCCTGAATGTACTCATCCTAACTAGAGAATACCTTCTAAAGAGTATCCAAATCTGGGCCATCCAACCGGTCACCTTCAAATTTGATTCTTTTAAACTCCACATAAACCAAACTTTGCATCTCCTTTAGCTCAATCAGCTCCTTTCTGGAAGTTCTTACCTCTTCCCAAATATCCATAAACTGATCAAGTAATAAACTCTCTCCATCATCTCCCTTTTGCATGATTTCCTCAAACCTGCCCCTCCATTTCTCCCTTAGTTTATTCAAAGATAGGCCTTCTTTGTTTGAAGGATCTATGTTGATTATAATGGCTACCACTGCCTCTAACTTAACCATCTATTGATGCAAGTCCTTGGTCATTTCTCGGACCTCTTCCTGCTGCCCATGCATAACTCTAGATTTGTATCTTATGATACTTGCAGTCTTTTCCAAAAAATCTTCATTACCTTGCTCAAGAATTGAATATTCTAACAAGACAGATTTGGGCACTTTGCTAATATCCTTCAGCCTTTTAACATATTCTTTGTATTCACCATCTTGCTTGTCCAAATCTTTACCTTGCTAGTCTAGATCTTCTGCTAACTCGAGAGTAGCTTCATGAATCTTAGAGCCTTCAACAAGAATATCATCAACCTCCTGATTAAGCTTATCCAACCATTTTTCCATCATTCTCACCTTACTTTTCATCTGAATCAAATCATCAACTTCCCTCTTTGTTAACAAGAATGGGAATTCAGGAGATGCAACCTATTGAGAAATGGGACTAGAAACATCCTTCAAGAAACCATGAAGCTGATCCAACTGAGCCTTAAGCTCATCTTTCCTTTGCTTGTCTTTGATCATCCATGTTTTGGTTGAAGAAGCCACAATATCGATCAAGCTCATTTGCTGATTCCTTGTAGGCTTTCCCAAATTTACCCCTCCCAATTGATAATCAGTTATTTGCATGTCATCAAGGTTCTTTTCCATTACAAGAATGGCACATTCAACAATGATCTCTCCGACCTCAGTAAGCCTAGTGGAGTGAAGAACCCGAGACCTTTTCTTTGGCTTCTCTTTTCCAATCTCCTTCATCATTTCTTCCCAGTTCAACAGCTGTGGTTGAACAACTGGTTTTCTTTCCAAATCCAACTTTAGCCAAGTTGGAGCAATATGGGTAGTGACTGCCTGGGCTGAAGAGGAAGTAACAGTGGTGGAAGATAGGGGTTGCAACAATGTAAGCTTTGGTTGAGAATCAACCTCCTACACATTTTGTTGATCACCTTGCTCCCCTTCCATTGCTAGCTTTTCGGCTTCCTCTCTATCCTTCTGATCTTGTAGCCTCTTAAGCTCCAGCTCCTGCCTTAAAATTTCTTCTTCTTTCTTCTTTTCATACATTTCATCTCGCTACTTTTTCAATGTTTCAACATAATCCCATGCTTCCTTGGATTTCTTTGCATATTCAGCCATCTCAGCAGCCTCTTGTTCCCTTTTTAGGCATTCTTGCTCTTCCCTCTTTCTATAGGCCTCCTCTTGTTCCTTGAGTTTAGCTTCAACAACTTCTTTTTATCTTCTTTGCTAAGCTTTTTCCTCTTCAAGATCATGAATTTTCTGCTGCAATACCAACCTATCCCTTTCTTCTTGAAGTTTGAATTCTTGTTCCTTTTGTTGTTGCTGTTGAGCTAACTCATCAGCCTTCACTTTATCTTCTAACTCCTTTTGCTTGGCCACCAACTCAGATTGTACTCTGGCCCCTTCTTGTAGCTTAGCTGATGCCTCAGCTTGTGCTTTAGCATCGGCTTCTCTTTTTGCCTCCTCAAAGAGTTTCCACTGATCCTCTTCAATCAACATGTGTTCAGTGCCTGCATCATCCATCATATCCAAAGATGTTGATACATGATGCTCTTTATCCGAGGGAGTCTTTTCTGAATCTGTTTCTATATTATGTATCTCCACCTCATCCTCCATTTGCCTCAAGGCTTCTGCTTCACCATAAAGAGCTCTCATTGATGATTCATGATCTAACTCTGGTGTATCAAAGGGCTGAGTAGGTGCCTCTTTTGTAGCAGATGTAGAAACAACTCCCTCCACAATTATTTCATCTTCATGCACCTCTGAAAAGTCCTGAGGAACCACCTCCTCTTCTTGCTGCTTAGAAGGAAAAAACTCCAAGGGTTCCTTAGGTGCCACCCTTCTTTTTACCCTTTTGTACCCCTAGGTGGTACCAACCTTCCTCTTCTTTGATGATGATGCCTCGGATTGATTAACCCTTAAACTTACCCATTGGATACTCCTATCAAGCACTGGTCTGGCAATCTGCATTATGTTAATTGTCTCATCTACACTCCAATCAACTGGATCAAGATCCTTTGTTCCAATATTATCTGCATCATATCCAGGATCCAAAACTATCCCATCATCAGATAATGTATCAGGAATATCCTCCTTTATCCCAAACTCAATCATGAGTGGGATAGATATCCTTTCATAATTCCTTTTTCACAGATCATAGTCATCCTGCAATTCTTGCCAAAAATCCTCCAATATATTGAAGTGCTTCTCAAAGACACTGGGGAGAAAGCCCTCATCCTCTGCTTTGGATCATAGTATTTCCTAGCAGTGTACAAGCCCAACTTCAAGTAAGCTAATTCATCGCAAATAGCCTTACCTGCCTGAATGTGTGGACAGCAAAAGGCTCCTAGCTTCATTGGAAACTTGTGGCACCCAGTCTTATGTTTATTGCTAAACTGGAGGTTGATAGCCAAGGCTTGATAAATAAATTCCATTAAGATGATTCTATCACCACAACACCTGGGTAGCAAATGGGGATGACCATCGAAGCCTGCTAACCTAAAGTAAGTGAATGTGGGGTACTGGATAAACCAGTGTCCCCATTCATTCACAAAAGCCATTGCCTCCCTGCTAAGTCGGTACCCAACATCACCATTAAGTTTATTGATAATGACATAAAGAAAAGCATCATTTACCCTTCTATAATATTGCTCTGATGCCTACAAGGTGAGCTGGTTATAATGCTCCCACACCTTCTTCTGTCCTTGGGCTTCTCCCAATATACCCACTCTTTGAAGTCAGGAAAGATCCCCACTCGGGCAGCTGCATAGACCACATAGGAGGTCATAAAGAAACACTTGGTTTCTCTCACCCTCATCATCTGATTGTGAATGCTATCAGACACTATCATTGACCAATCAAATTGTTGCCTCCCATCTAAAACAACTTGAATAAAAGGAAACATCCATTCCTTAAATAGTGAAGCATCCCTCTTCCCAAACACCCTAGACAAGAACATAATTATATCTCCAATTTCTTTACTAAAATCCACCCTCTTAGGTTGGTCTCAGAAGCTTGGTCAAGGATTTCTTCTCCACTCTTATCCAAGTCTTATTCATGTAGAGTCTCTTCCCCTCCTTGTTTGCACTGTAAAGCTTCAGAGCCTCTGCCTCATTTCATTATCTAGGGTTCTTGGGATCAGGCATATGAAACAAGAATTTGATCATTGGGGGTGTGAAGTCAATAATGACATTGCCCTTCACATCCATACACTGCCTAGTGGCAGGGTTATATGCTCCAGTTGCTGCAAGAATCAACTCCGGGCATTGAACAGATAGAGGGAAGAGTGCAACATGTGCCAACCCGGACTGAATAATCCTTTCTGTCCTTGGTGTAACTTGCTCCTTAGTGAAAGTCTCCTCAAGCAATTCTTCATAGTTGAAAGGACCCAAATTGGTGTCAGTAATATCAGTCCAATCAGAATCAGTTTTGCTAGCTGTGAGGATAGCCTCCCTATGTTTACATCTCAAGGTATACGGGAGTTGTTCCACTTTAATCTTCTTTGGCCTAGGTCCCTGCCATGAAGTTTCCCCTAGTTGGATCCTTTGAGAGGCCTCATCCGATACTCCTGACATCTCTTAATACCTGCAAAAATTCCCTATTATTAGATAAACAAAGCATCTAAGTTAGTCAATTATATAACCATTGCTTCATCCTCCTGAGATAATACTTAGTCAAACTATGCCTTTATCAGAAGCGGGACCGTAGAAGAATTAGGCATAACCAATGTTTCATATCATCTGGTGGGGTTGGGATCAGGAATGGATATGGAACAAATGGTTTATAAGGAGGGACCGGAATGGGAACCATAACATGCTCGAAATCTAGACCGAAACGGGAACTGGAACCAAAAACAAAACATTGTTACAAAGTTCAACCTCCTCCTCGGACCCAGTTCCGACGAAGAGTAAAGACACCGACATCATAAGGAATGGGAATGGATCAGACAGTCGCAGTCGGGACCGGATCGGAAATCAAACCAAAAACAAAAGATAGCTACCAAGTTCAACTTTATCTCTAAACCCGGTTCCGATAAAGAGTATAGATAGTCATTATAATGAAGAATGGGAATGAGTAAAACCTACCAATAAAGAGCCCTCCAAACAAGGTCGCATTGGCCCCAAACCCTAGGTTACATGGGACCATCCAGAAACTAACAAAGGCCTAATTTTAAAGATCCGATAACCCCTCCATACATCAACCATTAAAACCATGAACAGGTAAAGAAATGTGAAACACTAATCCACACGATACCCTATTTGTGAAAACTAGGGCACAGTGAAAAACCATGACAATCCACCCAAAAGCAACGTGATAAAAACTAGAACAGGGTTTCAAATAGAAATTCATTACCCGAGTAAGGAAACCTTTCAAAAATTGAAACCCTAGTCAAAACCAGAGCACAAAAAATGAACCCTATCATGAAAGCGACAGCCGAACCAAAATGACAAAACAAAAAGTGACAAACGGAAAGACAACAGAACAAAACAAAATAGGATGGAAAAGAAAGACAGAACCGAATAGACCGAAAAAAAGAACAAAAAAAAAGAACAAACCAAGTGAAAAAATTCACAGAAATAAACCTACAAAAATTCCAAAACAACACAAGTGAAAGAACCAAAATGGAAGAAAGAAAAGAAAAGGAACCAACCTCAAGGCGCTTCCCAGAATTGATCAAAAATTCGAAATGATTCACTCCACAATTTTCCCTGTGATCACCTCAATTCTCCTGAGAATCTCCTGGTCGTAATTTGCTCAAACACTTTGTGTAATAATAATAATGAGACAGTTTAAGCATAATCACACCTTTAATCAACAATTTGCGCGTATGAATAGGCTACATTTAATGCCATAAATGCGGTTGATCGAGGCAGAGTGAACGACATGGTCAAATAGTTAAATTAGGTCAACAGAACATCATAAGGTAAGGTGGAGTCAGAGTAGGGTTAGAAACAAGATAGAGAAACTAACAAAAGTTTCATATTTCACTTCCCACCCCAGTTCTGACTCTGACAAAAGAACCAACCAAAAACAACAAACAGAGGCAGGAGTGGAGACGAAACAAAAATGGAACTTTTGTTAAGTTCAAAGTTCAAGTTCCATTTTGATTTTGAATCTAGTCCCACGAAAGCGAACAAAGAAAAAGCACAAGGAAACAACCGAGGGAACAAGGGAATAGACCAACACAAGTGTTAGTAAAAAACAACCAACAAATGGAGAAGGGAAAAGAAAAAGGCGGAGTCAGAGTCGAAACCATATCCGAACTAGAAATCCTGAAATAGTTCTAGGTCTAGACTTGGTTCTGGCTCCGGTTCCAGTAGAACAAAGATGGAATTAGGAGAAATAAAATAAAGAACTCCTAAGATCCATCAGACAAAAAAAGACAACCAAAACAAAAGACAAAAACAAGAAAAGGGGGACCCATTTTTATTCCAACATAAAAAATGGGGTGGTTATGCAAGGCATAACAAA
>VDFB02274297.1:0-196191 GCA_007258455.2 Sequoia sempervirens | reverse complement strand
TATGACTTTGATATCTCTTATATCAAAGGTACACAGAACGTAGTGGCTGATGCACTTTCACGTAGACCATATTTGAGCTCTATGGTTCAGATTTCAGAGGACTGGAGGCATATGATAGTGGCAGAGTATGCCAAGGACACTTGGGCTTCCAGCATTGTTGAGGGATCGACAGTTGATACCAGGTATACACTTGTGAATGACTTGATCATTTACAAGAACAGGATATATTTGATCCCAGGTTCAGAGGTGAAGAACATAATCATGCGAGTCTTTCACGATGTACCGACTGCAGGACATCCTGGGTACTTCAAGACCTACAGACAGATCCGGGAGAGATTCACATGGAAAGGACTCAAGGCAGAAGTTCTTCAATACGTGCGTGAGTGCCCTGTTTGTCAGCAGAACAAGCAGGAGAACACGTACCCGACAGGTTTATTGCAGCCACTTCCGATTCCTGACAGGAAGTGGGAATGCCTGTTGATGGACTTCATTACGGGCTTACCTAAAGCCCAAGGGCGTGATTGCATATATGTAGTTGTGGATCGGCTTACGAAGTATGCCCACTTCTTTCCGATCACCACGACCTACACAGCTACACAAGTAGCAGAGGTATTCTTTAGGTAGGGTGTTAGGACTACATGGATTGCCAGGGTATTGTGGTAGGGATGGTGAGTTCTTGGGTCACTTGAGGAGGTATTCAAACTTTGTGGGACCGAGCTCACTCCGAGCACTAGTTACCACCCGCAGACTGATGGGCAGACAGAGATTGTGAACAAGTGGGTGGAAGGGTACCTCAGAAATTACATTGCAGGGCAGCAGAAGGCATGGGTCAAATGGATACATTTGTGTGAGTATTGTTACAACACGACATTCCATATGACTATTCAGATGTCACCTTTCATGGCGTTGTACGGTTATGAGGCGCCGAGTTTTCTTGATTTGCTACTGAGTGACAGTAGAGTGCCGAGTGCTGGAGACTTATTGCAGGAGAGTCAGGATACCATGAAGGCTCTCAAGGAGAATATTGCCAAGGCACAGAATCAGCAAAAGCAGTACGCAAATCAGAAGAGGACGGAGAGGCATTTCGAGGTGGGTGACATGGTTTACCTCATGCTGCAGCCCTACTGTCAGTCCACTCTTAGGAAGAGTGGGTCAGAGAAGCTTAAGCCACGTTATTACGGTCCTTTCAGGATCTTGAGGCGAGTTGGAGAGGTGGCGTATGAGCTTGAGCTTCCAGCAGAGAGCAGGGTACACAACGTTTTTCATGTATCACGCCTCAAGAAGGCGTTGGACACCATGTGGTACCGTCTGCAGTTCTACCTCCCTTAGATGATGAGGGGAAGTTGGTTTTAGTACCTGAGTCTATCCTGGAGTACAGAGAGGGACAGTTGCGTAGGAGGACTATCAGGGAATATCTAGTGAAGTGGAGAGATTTGCCTGTTGAGGATGCTACATGGGAGGCGAGGATATCTTGCGGCATCCGAGTTCAGATTGCTTGAGGACAAGCAATTTCGGGGAGGGCTGTCATGTCCCCTTCTAGTTGACATCTTCGAAGTACAGGGATTAGCCTATCATGCGACCCTCGTAGGCTGATAGACTGGATAGAGGGTAATGTTGGAGCTTGGCTCAGCTTCAGTTGGCAGAGTTTGATCAGTTGGCTTTCGTTCGGGCTCGTTCGGACACTTCTTGCATAAGTTGCTATTTTTAGCAGTTATTGGCAGTCAACGTGGGACCCCTGCTATTTTTAGCAGTATGGATGGATCATGTTCAGAATCACTTCCTCTTTCGTCAGCTTCAGACGGCTCGAGCATCGAGTGAATATTGAGCGAGATATTAATATTTAAGTGATTTAATTAAATATTAATTATTGGGGCATTATAATATAAAGTTATAATATTTTATTATAACTTAAGTGATTTCTGTAAAGGGGGTGGCCATCATCAGGAAGGGGCCATTTTGATTATATTTTATAATCAAAAATTACATTGAGGACTATTGAAATATTAAAAAGAATAAGAAGTCGAATTTTAATGATCCCTATTATTGTGGAATTCGCACTTCTCAAAGGATATAGTGCATTTGCCTTGGAATTAGAGCCATTATGTGATGTTTGAGTTATTGAAAATTGATCAACTTTGAATTACGAAACCTGAAACTTAGGGTTTGAGTCGAGCGCATTGAGAATGAGCCATCCCGATTGAGTGATTGAGGGTGTGAAATAACATCGATTTATTGCCAGCACAGAGGTTTCTTCATCTAGAAGAGATCATAGAACTTCAGAGATTATTTATTTACAGAGTTTCAACATAGGTTTTCATCTGGGAAGCATATTGCAAATAAGGCGCATCATATTCAAGGGTTTTGACACAGCTTTCAAGAAGCCGTACATTTGTACTTGCTGGTTCTGACAGGGCCGTACCTCTTCAGCAGGCCGTACCACCATTAAAGAGGCGTGTTCTTGACCTTGGTCAAATCGCCTATCATTCTGGCAGGCAGTCTTCATCAAACTTGGCGCCTAGGAGTCTGGATCAGTTTGCAACCATAGAACAAAGGGAGAAGGGAGTATTTAATGCAGCCGTACCAGATATGTACTTCCAGCTTGCTGCAAAAATACCAGGTTCTTTATATTGAATAATTGCTGATTCATTGTTGCATGTTATCAAATCGTCATTGTAATCATCTCAGAGGATTAATAAATTATCTGGCAACCTTACTCTCAATAGATTTCATAGTTTTCAAAGTTGAAAGATTTAATTTGAATTTATTCAGTATTTCTTTTCAAAAATCGCAATTTTCTTTTATTGCACAAAAACCCAAAAAAAACCAAAATCTTCAGAAAAACAAACAAAAAACATCAGATTCAGGAACAGGGGGAAACTAGGGTTTCTACTAAAGGTTACCCCAAGTTTACTGGGACCAAGACTGATGGGGCCCGAGTCCCCAAGTTTCGATTTTTTGAGAGGCCAAAATTAGGGGCCGGCGGGGAAGGGCTACATAAAAATATAGGGAAAATTTTAAAAATATAGGGAAATTTTAAATATTCAATAGATAACATGAATAAGGCATGCATAATACACATTATAGAACATTAACATATAACATTTGTGTTCAACATTATGCCAATACTCAATACGCATTCAAAATTAACATACACTTACACGAATCATGAAACAACCTCCAAGTTATAATTTATAAACTTATATCAAAATGCCCAAAGGCTACATTGCTGCCATATAGTTTTAAAGTTTGCTATGAAAATCAAAATACAATATCATATGTCAATAATGAATACAAATTACAAAATAAACAAAGAGCACTACTACCCCTAATCGTCTCTCATAACCGCATCAAAATCAGAGTCATCCTCTGAGTCACTGCCACCGTAATGCTCCTCCTCAGCCAATGGAACCCCAACCAAGCCCTCAGCTGTTTCCTCCTCATCTACCTGAGTCACGTCCTCGGGATCAATATCCCACTATAGAGCTGGAGTCTATCGATACTCTGGAGTCTGCCAATCCTGAAGCCGAAGAGCACTATGAACGGCCACTAGCTTCTCCGCTCGTCTAGAGGTAAGTCTATTCCTCCTGAGGGAGTGGATAAAGCTATACGTCGACCAATTCCTCTCTACAGCAGAGAAACTAGCAACTTGTGCAAGAAGGCGAGTGGCAAGTATCTTCAACTACGGTGTATCTCTCTCATGATAGGTCCACCATCCAATAGGGTTCGATTGAGCTAATATAGCTCTATCCAACCTCGCCTATGGTTTACTCAAGTTTGGGCCATTAAGATTAGCAAAGTCTAGAAATTGTGACCGAAGTAGTGAAGCTTGCTTGGCTGGATAAATCTTTTCAATGGCCCATGTGAACCCATCTAAAACCTCAGCATCATCACATGGAGGCACCCTACCATCCCTTGGTGCATACCATTTTGGATTTAGAGCAAAGGCAGCCATATGAAGTGGGGTGTTCATTGTATTCCACCTCTACGTCACAATGGGCCTAATGTGTTGCTCATATAAATCCAAAGTGGGGTCCTTTGCCAAAATAACTTGCCTGATCTTCCCAAGCATAGTGTCAAATGTCTCATATATCTCTCCAAGACTAGGAGAGTCTGTATCAGCATATCTGATGACATCTACAATGGGCGAGATGAAGGAGCAAATATATCTGCAAAATGCAAACAAAAAGTTCAAAATAATTAGTTGACAAGTTAATTGACATGTTAGAAACTTCAAAAGTTGGAACATTGGACAATAAAATTAAAATATTAAAATCAGAAATTTAATATGAAAATCAGCCATCTAATATGTCTTACCTCACATTGGCCCACCAATCATCATCGAAGATCTTTTGTTTGATGCTCTTTCCTTGAGTAGAACTTGCATTAGGCCATCTAGTCCACTCAGCATTGACCATCATCATTGTAGAGGCTCATGCACCTCAAGCATCCTCTCCAATAGGATGAAGTATGTGGCATATCTACATTCATTAATTCAATGATTCATTAAAAAATAAAAATTTAAAACAAAATCAGATTATGAATACAAATTGAAAGTGAAACAAAATGAAGTAAATGGCATACCTTGTATCAACAGGTTTGAGAAACTCCTTCTTTGAAAATGTTTGAAAGAGAGCAAGTGAGGTGTGGTGGTTGCAAATGAACATCTGAATTTCTCTAGCTTCTGCCACCGTTTTCTTCACCCAATCCATCTTCCCTATGTCTTTCAATGCATTGTTCAATGCATGAACACAACATGGGGTCCAAAATATGTGCTTGTAAGTACCCTCCACCATCAACCCAGCCGATTTGCACACACGTGCTGAATCGGTGATCACCTGCACCACATTTGCAGCCCCAACCTCCTCTATGGCATCTCTCAAAATGGAAAATTGGAAGTCTGCATCCTTACATCTCCCTGAACAATCTACGACTCTAAGAAAATAAGAACCAGCAGGGCATGTGACTATGACATTGATGAGTGGCCGACGTCTACAATCAATCCACCCATCCATCACTATAGAGCACCCCGTCCTCATCCATGTTTGCCTCATCTCCTCCATTAACACATTAACTTTGGAGTACTCTTTGTCTAGGAGGGTGGTGCGTAGCTTATGATCTCCAGGGGGTACGAATGAAGGACCAACAGTGGCTATGTCTTTCACCATTTGTTTGAAATAAGAGGAACAGGCCACATGAAATGGAATGGCATGGGAAAAAAAGAATTTGGCAATGGAGGATTCAGTGGTTTCTCGTGCTTGGTTTTGAAACATGGACTCAACTGAGGCTGCCTTATCACTACCAATCACCTTCCTCTTTCCTCTTAAGATAACACTACTACCAACTGTGGAAGGACTAGGAGTAGGAGTAGGCATAGATGATTGTGAACTTGGGAAAGAAGGAGACCCACCTTGAACCCCACCATCACACTCCATTTGAATTTTTTGGCACTCTATAAATAGTGCATTTGTCAATGCAGGACACGCTCTAACTCCATGGCCCACCTCACCCAAAAAATGAGACCTAACTCTAGTGTAGCTGCCCCTAAACTCCTTTTCACAAACATGGCAAAACCAAACCCTACTCCCCCTTGAATTTTTTTGTCTTTCACCCATGGCTGTCATAAATTGAAGGAATGGTTTTTTTTTGTCTAGTGGGTGTTTTGCATAGTCCTTCATAGTTTTGGTATTGGTTGATGAAGGAGGGTTTGGGTAGGGGTTATTTGCTCTCTAGTTTCCCTTCTAGCTTGCATTTCAACTTCACTATCACTCCCACCCTCACTGCTGCTCATGTTTTTTGTTTTTAGAATGCAAGTTTTGACTGAAAATGTAAAAAAAAAAAAAAAATCAGACTATGTATGCTTCATATTTTGCAAAAAAATGAAAAAAAAAAAAGGGAAAGGAAATGCCTACCTCTTTGGTGGATTTGCACTCCCAACAACACTATTTCAACCTCCTCTCCTCCTTCAAACTGCTGCTCCTTCTCCTTCAATGGCTGCAATTTTTTTCCCTCTTAAACCCTTGGCTGCTCAAACAAACAAAATGAATAAAATGAGGTTAGAGAGGCCCTTTTTCCTTCATAAAGGAGTAAAAAACACTTGGGCCCACACATGCCACGTAGGCAGGGGCATTATTTTTTAATTTTATGCTTTTTTTTTAAGTTTTCAACTTGCAAAACACGGGGGACGGCCGGCCGTCCCCGGGACGGTCGAGGGACGGCTCAGTCGTCCCCCTTCTGTCCCCGGGACCAGTCAGCCGTCCCCCATTGGGTCAACGGCGTCCCCCCATCCCCGGGACGTTTCCCACAAATTTCCAAAAAAGGGGGACTGTCCCTTGCCATCCCCTTGCCGTCCCCTGGTACCCGAGACGAGGGATTTGGCCGGGGGGGGACACATCCCCGGGTATCCCTGATATTTTCTGACCGCTCATGCTTTTATGTGAATAAAGAAGATGGGCGAAAACAAAGTAACATGGTGTTAAGCTGCTGCCTGCAAGTGATTTTATGTCCATGTCACAGAGAGATTTTGGGTTACCCTATAACTGATCATTTTCCAAATTCTGAACAGCAAAAGCTGAGTTTTACAATACATCATCTATTTCACTCTTCTTGTTTGTTGTCCAGTCTGGTGAGAAAGACAATCAACTCAAATGGTAGTAAATCTTGCTAGGTGACAAAAATACAAATGTGATACAGGAAAAGGACTTTTAGTATTTAAAATGATGAAGAATTAGTCGCTATAAATGATTGTACATTAGAGCTTGCAAGGGTGTATCTGCATAATTGCATGTTGTTACATCTATTACACTCAACTTTCCCCATAAAGCAAAGGTTGAGTCCCACCAGCAAACTCAGGAAAAAAAATCCCTTTTGTATAGCTGGTGAAAGATAATAATAGTGAAAAGATCCCAGACTGTAGTTTCCACAATTTCTAGATATATTTAAATCATCATCTATACTCCTAATAGTAAACACAATTTCAGAATAAATTATCCACTAGAACGAGTAAACCACACACATATAGATTCTAGACACAACATGTATTGTGGTAGATCACTGAACCTGATGAATATACCCAGGGCCAACTCCCTTTGTAGCCACCAACTTGATCCCATTATATCAAACACATAAAATACTTCCTAACTTAATAACTTATCGAACACATGCTTAATGGAAGTGCATGGGCTGTGTTTCAAATCAGCAATAATTTCAAGGGGTTCAACCATCCTAGTACCCTTCTAATGTAAGCATGCTTGACAGCGAAATTTCATCTGAATGTATCTTGAACTAACTCCACAAAACATTTTTAAGCTTAAGATATTGCATGTGTATCAACACTGCATCTTAAAGAACAAATATTAAGGGATGTTCCAATCTTCACCTATCCTCGGGGTTAGCTTACCCAAAAGGCCTAACCTGTACTACAACTAAGCCTAATGTTAGTCTAGGGAGGGACCAATCCATTTGAATTCTAGTCACAGTGCAACAAATAGAGCATACAATAGGCTTTAGTAGCATTTTCATGTGCTGGATGTAAAAACCATACTTACAAGACTCCTAGGTTAGCTGTTGACAGGGACCCCTTTATACAATGATACATTATGCATTGAAGAAAAGTATTAATTTAAGCTGATCTTATCTCATTGCAGACTGATGTAATAGCCTGCCAAGAGTGTGTGTTTATTACTATCACTCCACATTCTATAGGTTCACAGTTCACCTACTTGCTATCTTCATCTTTACCGCTTTTCAGTTTCAAATGTTTAATTTATTATATTTTCCCCACAGAGATGCACATGCCTAATGCAGTACTGTTGTCTACTGTACTCTTGAGTAACATTAACCTTTTCAGCTTTTTTGGTCATTTAGTGGACATTAATATGTTTTCTTTCTTCTGTCTTTCTTTCCTGATTATAAGCATTTCTATTATCTAATGAATCCGATACATAAATAATCAGGTAATGATAGAATAGAAAATAATGACAAAACAAAAGAGACCTAGTCTAATCAGCAAGTTCCCTGATTCAATGAGTACATTAGTTCCATCTCAATTGGACATTGCATCACTGATGTTGAACGGTTGATGCTGATCTTAGAAGCCAAAATACAAGTTAAAGGGGGAGAAGTGTAACTAGAGAAATAGGCAAATATTAGTGTTATTAGCTAAGTTGCCGAATCTGGTACGGTATTTAATTTTACTATTTTAATTCAATCATATAATTAAATATTTAAAATTATATACTTTTTAATAAATTATAAAAAATTCTGTATTTTAGAAAATTACATATATTCATATATATCATTATATTTTAATTTAATAATATACATTCATACATATAAGTTTATCTATATTAAATAAACTATATAAATTTGTATTTACTATTTATTTTTATCGTACTATTTAGTCATACTATTTTAATTTAATAAATTATATAAATAATAATATATGTTTCGGAAAATTATATAATTTAAAATTATTGTATCTACATTCTTTGCTATTTGCCATGTCATGACATGCAAATGAAGATTCACAGTTCGCAGCATTGAATAGTAGATCGATCTTTGCTAGGTTTGACTCTGCAAATAGTCAACTTTGTTTGCACAAAAACTGAAAAATCCTCCCTGCTTGTGTTCATCTTTGTTCACATGCATCCTAGTTCACGTCCATCCCCATTCAACGTATTTGCGGCATTAAAAAAGGGAAAACCATCGAATGCGTTTGTTAAATGTTTTGTTTTAGGGTTTTTTTTCAATAATAAAACTGACAATTGGAATCACCCTGCAAAACCCTAGAATCATGCAGATTTGGGAAGTTTTTGGTGAAATTATTTTGGTCCAAAAAATACCAAACCCCAGACGATTTTGCAGACGTTTTTGGGTTGATTCCGATTTCGGGGCATTTCGTACCCGGAATCGGCAGGTAACTCTAACGATTCAGCAATGTGGGTTATTAGGATTTCAATTGTCAACTACTACAATATTATAGAAAGGATTGTCAAAATCAGGTGATGTTTAACATTCTATGCCTGTAACACAATAATGAACTTGAAGACAATGGTGAATGATGGGCAAATCTAATTAATTAACCTTATTGCTTTTCCTTCTGAACAGTAACTGCTTGAAAATTACTAATGATAAATCCCAGTTTAATGCATCAAATATCAAATGGAGATATTAAAACATATTGAGGTACACAATGGCTTTCTCCATGCAAACAGCCATTAGACCTTCCTGCATGCTGTGAAAGAGTTCCAAATATCATTCTTCTTGACGGTATAATTAGGGACTAAAAGGTTCCATTAGATGTCCTGTTCATGATTCTATCTTTATAAATATACAAGTCATAAAAATTTAACGAGGATAATGTTTTCTGAATTGATCAACAGGTTATGAAAGTGCAGTGTTCTAATTTATGTTGTTCTTCAATGTACTTTAGTTAATCAGAGAACAAATTGTACTCATAATGATATTAGCATGTACCACAAAACGCAAATGGCACAGCTTGGACCTCTTAGATCAGAAATAAGATTTCTTCCTTACTGTTGAATCAAAGGACAAGAGACATCATTCATCATTTGGTATTCTTTTTCTTGATATTGTTTCATGAATTCAATTAACAGAAACGCCCTCTAGCTTGATTGATGATATACAAAAGCTCCTTTCTTTGTTTATTGGAAGAATAATATCCTCTGTTAGCTGTATCATCTTACCTCAAGTGCCTTTTCAACCGTACACTTACAGATCATCAGTTTTGCTTCAAAGCTTTTTGCCAATATCCGTACATCTATGCATTTTATCTTATCTGAAAAGAACAACCACCATAATTTCTTAAAAAATTAGCATGTGACACATGCAAAACATCAAATATTGGCTGCCTGCAGAACTATTCTTGCCATGTCTCATCTTATTGTCTATGTATAAATATACAATTACAAAGAACTCATGAAATTACTAAATCAGTACATTTTCATACCATGTGATTTTTGTCCCAAGTGTAAGATTTTCATAAATTGCTTATGTTCCTGTTTCTCATGTTCTAGGACATTCTGCAGTCGATCTGAAAATCCATAACTGGACAGATTTTGGATTATGATTTGGATCAACAAAAGCAATGCTACAAATCACAAAGCTCAGTAAATAATTGCAACTGAAAGATTGTTAATATCTAGTGTTAGTACCTCAGAACATTTATGAAACACAGAAACAACCACAAGATAAGATGCTTACTTGGTTCCCTTAAGCCTACTAGTAAAACCAACGCCATTTTCCACCACGGGAGCAGCATTCAAGGCTTCCTGAAAGAGATCTGATATCATCTGTTCTCTACCCTTTGAGGAAGACATATTGACTCTCATGCCATTGTTCTCCTGTGAAAGGAAAGCTAATGCTTTCGCTCAGTCAACTCAAAGGGATAAACCATCATTTAATCCTAACCTTTAATCACACTCATTCTAAAATACTTAGACCAGAAACTAATCAAATACCAAAAATACGCATACCATTTATCAGATGGAAATGTTTTAATATGTGTCTCAAAACGATATAATACATACTACTTATAATACCATTTTAACACTGTTGAGAAAAAGATAATGTCTTTTACATTTAATAGAACTTACACCATCCTTGCCTGACTCGTCATAGTCAAAGGAGTCCAAAATGTCCTCATTAGCCACATTGTATATACTACAGGGTGAACGTAAAACTCGTTTTCCCCCAGTAGGCAATCTTGTCTCTTTTCTTTTATGTATCCTTCTCAACTGTCAATCAAAGTTAAATACTGAAAGAAGACTTCACTTTAGATCATCAAGAATATATTATAATAATATGAAAAGGAATAAACCTTGTGGGAAGAACAGGGAGATGTAATATCATTTTCAAATAGCTCTTCTAGCCGTTCCACCATGGGAAGTTGTCTACGGTCGTCTGCAGAAACATCAGATTTCACAAGCGCATTGAATTGTTGTGCCAATGATATGTTAGTGCTATGATCTTGAAGTTGACTTGAATCCTCTTTTTCATTAAAAGGAAGCTTTGCTTGGCGTATAGAATATTTGAATCTGTGCTTTCTTGGATTTCCTGTATATAAAAATCAATTTGGATTGTAGCAGATAGAATGTTACATTAGTAAAATAGATAAAACGACTTAAATCATTTAGAAAAAGCAAACCACTAAATAAATTATATTCAGAATAAGAGTTACAAAATATAGGTTTTTCTTAAATTAATATTAACTTATATACTCATGGTTCAGTGCTAAATATGATTTGACAAATAAGTTTTTTTTTATTTCTGATAAATAGTTATAAATTTATTTAATATTTATCCATTCTCCGTCAACCTTGATTTAATTGCACCTGTAGTATTCATCTATATTTGGACATGACATTCAAATCATTTATCAGATTGTCACTTGTAAATGGCCAGATAATCATTAATTAATCTAGCATTTATTGCAGTTCCTATTGTTCCTTGTTTGTAGTCATCATACATTTGCAGGTGCATAGTAGCATATATTTATATTCTGAGTTCGATTCATTTTTCATGTGTTAACAGTTAACACTCATGCACTTCTGAAAGACGAATTTGGCTTCCATAATTGGATATTTGTACTTCCGCTCATTAAATTCTTAACAAAAGCTAAATGAGAATGGATATGTGTCATGTCCCCTTTTCAATTAACTTATATTTATGGAACAAAAGCCCATTTTCTATCTTCAGCGAGCTAAGCCTGAAGGAGCCCAACCTCATAGGTCCCAAATATTCTGAGTGCGGAGGTTCTATAGTTCAAAATTCTAAGGAAGAAGCTTATGTCAAAGTTTCGGACTTCACCATCCCGGCATGCATTTCCACCAACCTCTAGTTTTCCTTTATGCTTGTTGGAGTTTCAAACTTTCCCATCCTATCATGCCTTTCATTCATTCTCTGCCTTCATTCCTTATTCCATCAAGATTTCAAAGTCTCCCATCCCAACATACCTTGCCGAAAACCCCACTCCTTCTCAAGCTTTGGTCGAAGAGTCAGACCTTCTCTCACCAACATGCCTCACATCCACACCCCAATTCCTGAACTGTGGCATGAGTCATCGGGTATCCCTAACACCCTAACTCCAACACTCAAGCCCTTTTTTACAATCAATCTCCACCTACTTCTCTGCACAACTGGACTGCCATTAATGCTCAAATGGATGACACGTCTTCCAAAAGGTTTTCTGCAAGAATAAAGTATCATTTGTAGTTAGTGTACAACGCCTATTATGTTTCAATAATATGGTTCATCTAACTAAGTTAGATTTACTATCTGAATTATAAGTAAATCATTAGTATTCATAATTATAAGAACAGTAAATGAAAAAGAAAATCACTTTAAGTTTTTTTAACAAGTATATGAAGTTTATATATCAATTGATAAAACTTAGTCAGATAATATCCTAATAAAACTAATTGAAACAACTTAAGATCTGAAATAATATAACTAATAATATATATAATATAGTTATAACTCACATCATCAAGCATATATTATCAGCTTAAGAACAAGAATCCTAGCAGAACATTACTTTTAAACTAAAATATACTCAACATAACCTAAATGCCCGGTCTATCTTCCCTTTTTGTTACCTGAAGACATAAACTAAGGTAATTATATATAAACTAAGATATCAATAGTTTTACCATGGAAAATGACCGGGCATTATATTGAGGTTATATTTACCATGGTCTTTAGTATATATAACCTTATATATACTAAGATTCCTTGGATTAAGGTTATATAATTATATACAAGTTCTGACTAAGGTTATTTAAGAGACATAAATTATATAACCTTATATAATTATACTTCTAAATCTGATTATCCTAAACTAAGGTAATATAATAAACTAAGGTATCAATAGTATATAATTATTATATATATAATTATACTTCTAAATCTTGATACCAATAGTTCTGAAGTATGTATATATAAATTTGATACCAAATTTGCGGAATAAGAAAGAAATAGTATTGACAATATTACATGTAAACATATATTCAGATTTTGATCATCCAGATCGCACAAAGCGCAGGAGAGAGCATAATTCTGATATATAACTTAGAGACTCTTCCTAGAGCAAATTCTTCAGATTCTGATCATCCAGATCGCACAAAGCGCAGGAGAGAGCATAATTCTTATATATAACTTAGAGACTTTTCCTAGACTCTAGACTCCAATCCTAGACCACCGATGCCAAGAATGAGGCGTCTCAACAATTTATAGGAGAGGCTGAACTTGTTACCTCATGGCAAGATACAATAATTTTGGAATCCGTCAATTCATTTGTGACGCGTGTCTCTTAACCTTCCGCACTATGGAGTAGACAGTTGTTAAGCAGAAAGTCCTAAACACTGACATAGTGGAGAAATAAAGTCACCTTAAAAACACCCATTAGTGAGAAGGGCCCACTTAATACCCGTAAGTGGCTACAGGAGTTTTTCTTTTTATGACAGGGTTGCATCCTGTTGTCACTTCTTAACGTGGGTGACATCACGGCACAGACAAGCCCATGTGCTAACCATCAGAATGGTACTGGATTCAATAATTCATTAGGTAACTCTTGATAAACTCGAGCCCAATCATCGTTCCTTGGATTAAAGGCATGGTCAATTTGGACTACATAGTCCTGAGAATAAGCTCGGTCTAGTTCAACTCTTCTTGCTAGTAATGCTGGTTTAAGCTTGATCTCCATATCTTCGATTCTTACTTCAAGTCTCCATCTGGCTTCAAGAGGGTATAATTCAATTCTTGGGATATTATATCCTGTCCTAGGATAATGTGTCAGATATTGCACCATGCAATCAGTCATAGTTCTTTTGAATTGTGGATATAACAGATTTAAGAATTCTTCCATATCTGGATTAAATCTGGCTCCTATTAAATCAGTATAGTTTTCAAATGTATCTTGATCAAAACTAATTCTGGTAATGAAACCAAATTTCAGATTTTTCAAAATATTCATTTTACTCTGTTTTGACCAATTCATACCAAACAAATTTTGATGCGTATTTGGATTGAATTGTTTCCACACCAATATCTGATAGGAGCATGATTTAGTCCTATGCATTCTCTGAAATCTTCATCTTCATCTGAATCAATTAATCCTTGTGCATGGTAATAACTGATCTGATTTTTCATATTTGAAAGCCATTTATTTAAGAAGTAAGATTCTAACAATATTAGAACAATTTCTTTTGGAAGAGTTGGAAGGCTAATATTACCAGGATTTATCATGTACATGCCAGTACCATCTGACCTAAACCAATCTGGAGCATTAAATTCCAGATCTGAATATATCGAACCTGCAAGTTCTCTTGTCAGAGTATCTAATAATGGATTGTTTTCTCCTTTTATCCATTCAATCTCAAAATCATAACTTAGAAATTCAAAATACCATCTTGCAATTCTACCCTGAGCTATACCTTTATTTGGTTTTTTCTTGAGCAGGCTCCTCATAGCTTGGTTGTCTGTTCTTACAGTGAATTTTACTGGCTTTAAAAAAAATTTAAGCTTTTCTATACCTTTTTTGACTGCCAGTGTTTCTTTTTCATAGATGTGATATCGGCTTTTAGTATCGTGTGAAATATGCTACCCAATTTTTTCGATGAAGTAACACAACATAACCAGCACTTAACCAACTGGATTAGCGTTAGCATCAAACTGAAAACCAAGCTTAAAAGAAACTCAACGCCAAGAATGCACACTCAATCCCAATGAAGGAAAGGTGTTGTCATATGGCGGAGCAACTAATGAACAATACTTGAATTGAAACAAACTCAACGTCAAGAATGTGCACTCAAGATCCCATTGAGGGCGAGGTGCTAACATATGACGGAGTGATTAATTGAAAACTGAAACAATAGGCGGATAACCAGCCATGAGAATTTCCACGCTACCACTTGAACAGTGGGGGGAAAACATTACAATACAAAACTAATTCATCCGCTGCGGCGGGCATCCACTTATGAATGGGAATTCGCCACTTTACAGTGGGTGACTAAAGAGAGATTAATTGTTCTTTCTCCACACTGGCGGTAAACCATCCAGGGGTTACAAATGTATGAAATTATAACAAGTAATTGCAGCAATAACAATGGTTGGATTAGTACTACTAAATCTCAACCTTACAATCAAGGAATCTGCAAATACAAGTATTACAATGATAGAGAATAATGCTAAGATGTAAAGAATGAATGCTTTACAATGTTTATCCCTCAAATGATGAAGTAAAGGCCAAAAAACAGCAAACTAATGCAATCTGATATAAAAATCTGAGTTCTGGAAATTCTGATCAGCAAATAGAAAACACCATGAAATGCTCATAACTTCATCAATATACCTTCAAATTGACTGAAACCTTTTGCAAAGGCTCTCTAGGAGTATGGCGCCCAAGAACAAGTCATAAAACAGCATCAAATCCTCCACATTTATTTGGCACAAATCCCAATGTTCTCTAAGAAGGTACGGCCTGGCTGGAAGGGCGATTTTGCTCTTAAAAATCAGGTTCTTTGAATTTAGATCTCATCTTCTATGAGAAGGGTCGCCCAATGTCAACAATCACATAGCACGAATGCCCAGAATGAAATAAAATTTACTCACAAAGCTGTATACAAAATTCACTTTCAGCTGTAGATGAACCAGCAACTCAAAAATGATAATAAACTCCAAAATTCTTCAACAATAGGCTCAATCTGCTAGTCTGGATGAGAAGCAGCAATAAAACCAATTAGGTGTTGTCTTTCAAACACGAAATTGATTGGAATCTAGGAGGTAAGCATCCCTCGAAGAAATAATCACAATGTCATTTCGACAGCATAACTTTAGCAATTAACAATGGATAATCAGCTCTTCAAACAGCAGCAATATATAAGCTTTAGTTGGCAAATGAAGCAACAAGAACTCTTCAAATTCCAAGAAGTTGAATCACTTCAACTTCCAAAAGGGCCACCTTTTTGCCTTTTACTTTTTGAAATAATAAAATATCATTCAACTTCCCTTTAGGCATCCATTTCATATTGCAACAATAAAGCATTTATTAAATAATTAAATGCTCACTTGACCTTTATGTCCCCTTCTTTAAAACAACTTGAAGTCATCAAGCCTAGGCGTGTACAACTTCAAGACATGAAAATTGACTAAGTCCGAAACTCGGTCAAGGAGAAAACCAAACCCAAAGCCTGGGCGATGGATAACAAGATGACTTGAGTTGAGCCGATGATGCCCGCCAAAATTAGACTTACTAAAATAGCCCGCCAAAAATAGTAAGTTTACCTCAAAACCAAGCGGAAATTTTGGAAACAAGACTTAATGAAAGCACCTAACCTTAAAATTAGTATTTTACTAAAATAGTAAATACCTGAAATCACAAACCTCCAGCAAGGACCCTAATTTCACTTTTGATCAACCCTCTTTTCGAATAGGCTAAATCAAAGAAGAGTGTATGGCCAAAATGGGGACATTACACGTGAAGTACAGGCGATAGCCGTAGATATCTCTTTTACCATTTCCTTCTTCTTGAATTAACACAGCAAACCAGGTTTTGTCATCTTTAAACATTATTGAATAGTGGGCCTAATTTAAATTCGATATTAAATGGCTCAATGAATTTTAATTATTGAATAGTGGGCAAAAAGATTAATAATAAGTATGCTTCCAAAAATCTATTATGCATGAGCAACCATTAGATCTAACGAATATATATATAAGAAAATTTGTAAGGCCTTACTTAGTAATCATAATTAAGAATTAGGTGGGGGCCTTATTATTCCTTTTCCTTTATGCTTGTTGGAGTTTCAAACTTTCCCATCCTATCATGCCTTTCATTCATTCTCTGCCTTCATTTCTTATTCCATCAAGATTTCAAAGTCTCCCATCCCAACATACCTTGCCGAAAACCCCACTCCTTCTCAAGCTTTGGTCGAAGAGTCGGACCTTCTCTCACCAACATGCCTCACATCCACACCCCAATTCCTGACTTGTGGCATGAGTCATCGGGTATCCCTAACACCCTAACTCCAACACTCAAGCCCTTTTTTACAATCAATCTCCACCTACCTCTCTGCACAACTGGACTGCCATTAATGCTCAAATGGATGACATGTCTTCCAGAAGGTTTTCTGCAAGAATAAAGTATCATTTGTAGTTAGTGTACAATGCCTATTATGTTTCAATAATATGGTTCATCTGACTAAGTATTAATTGTTTGTCGGCTTCAAGTGGTTATAAGAGAGTTGATAGTTGTGTTCTTCTTGGCAACTGTTGGTTCCTTTAAATAAATTTTGTATCATCAAGGAAATAAATATGACCTATTCAAATCAACTATGATCCTTGGCTAACAATCTTTGGTCTACTTCTGTAATAGCTTCATGTGCGAATAAAGATATACTTTTACTCCTCCATTTGGTATGCATTATTAATGATGTTCACTATATCAAGTATTCATTTTTATTAGATATGAAAGTTAACATTGGTTCCATAGGAGAGTAAACATAATTTAATAACAAGGACATGGATCCACGTGTACATCTATCTATGCAAAGAAAGAAGATAATGTCAACCGCCATTAATGAGGTAGTTAGGGTTTCAAACCATATAAGGCCCAATGCCATTATTGTGGATGACTATTGCAATTCGCAGAGGACATTCCCCCATGCCTCCCAAGCACATCTAAACACGTGTGCATGATTTTTGACGCATAAGGCAAATGATGCCAAAAAAGTACAAGCTTTCTCAACCACGTACTAGTGACGCGATTGAAACCATTTGTAGATTTCGACATCTTTCTAGGTGTATAATGGGCCAAAAGACAAGATGGAAAGATTATCATGACATATACCCAAAAACTCTAACCAAAACTTGCTGTGAGCACTCATGTTCAAGCATCCAAATGTGAGGACAAAAAACTATGAATCTGCTAGAGACTAGAGGACGAAAACCCTTTGGTTTTGTGCGCCTAAGGACAAAACCCTTTTGGCCAAAAGGGCAATCTCACCTCTGGGTCATGTTTGAGCATTAATGGTGGCATATCTCTGTTGTGTGAAATCCGTTTGAGTTACAAGTTGTTGTGGCTGTAAGAGTGTGTTTCAATTGTTGTTGACTGTTGTAGTAGTGTAATGTAATATAATTTATGCTCAGTTAATAGAAGAAAGGTTCTGCAATTTTATCTTTGTTTGTGAGTCCGATTTTAAATCTGGGTTATAGTTATTGCTATGTAATACCTTGAAGAACATTTGGGTATTAATGTAATGTAGAAATCTTGACAAAATCCGGGTTTTGCTAGATCTGGTAAAAGATATTTAAGTCTGAAATTTCCTTTTGCTAGCCTAACTTGTAATACAAGGTTGTTAATGTTATTAGGAAATGAAAAGGGAAATTTTTTGGGTTTACTAGATTAGAGTTCGTCATTTTAGGGTAAAACAAGGAAATCAAAAGTATAATACTGAGCCATGAATGTTGCTGTGTAAACATTAAAATATTTGGAGTTTATAAAGGTTCAGATTAAATATATTTACCCTAAATATTTGGTCATGATATTATAAGGTATATCACAGCAGCTGATTAAATAATATCTATAGAGGGC
Source organism: Sequoia sempervirens (assembly GCA_007258455.2). NCBI lineage: Eukaryota > Viridiplantae > Streptophyta > Pinopsida > Cupressales > Cupressaceae > Sequoia > Sequoia sempervirens. The sequence goes on along the minus strand of VDFB02274297.1, from coordinate 177,584 downwards.
TTTAAATAAGATTTGCAGAAAGTTTTAAAAAATATTTGCATTTATATTAGCAGGGGCATTATATTGGTATACGAGCACTGTTAAAATTTGTACACCAGAAGCTTATTTGCCAAAGATATCTGTTAGGGATATTACAATATGTTTTTATATCTTTAATATTTGCTAAAAGTTAGTTAGGGTATAAACAAAAGCAAAAGAAGCAACATGAAGAAGAGAACTGCAATCACAAATCGTCAACAGCAGTAGCTCAAAACAGCACATTTTTTAATTGAAACATGTACATTAGAATAAACTAATTCAAACAGCAAAAATACTCTTGTTACCTCTCAGCAATCTTGCCTTTCCAGCATGTGCAGTGCATGCAGCAGAACTAGTGGTTGCATGACAATATTCATCAAGTTTTTCTGCTTCATTAAAAATCCTCGACCAGGTGCCTGCTTCTTCAACTCCTGCTTCGAGCTCCTCAGAATCACAATGTTGCCCTTGTTCCAATTGAGAAGGGCCAGGACCTGGTCCTGATTGAAATTGCTGACTGTTGTTCTACAGCATTAAGTTTGAATTAATCCATCTTTAATAAGAAAAATATCCAGTTGTGCATTAGAGCCTGGCCTACAAAACATGAAACAGTGCCTTAAAACAGAATTTGTTTTGCAATTCTTGGGAGAAGAATATATTAAAACAAACATACCATTGCCAAAGAAGTTGTAATCAAGCAATAAATTTACAAACAAGAGAAATGAGAGTAAGACAATAACAAAATTGAATTCAAAATGTCCATTATGATAAAACTTTATAAATTTTTCCTAGGTTACCAGGTTTGCCAGGCACTCTGAACAAACCCAGACCAGTCCAGGACAGGTTCTGATCCCAGTCTCAGTCTGACTAGGGTTCAGCCCTTGTATGTTGAGACATATCCAGGACGAATGAACAGGCCCAAACTGTACCCTAGGAAAACCTGCAAAAAACCCACCAGGTTCCAAAAACAATTTGTATTTCCAAAAAAAACAAAAAATTAAAGTCTACCTAACCCTACAGTGATTTTTTGATGGATTTCAAACTTAGCTAAAAGCAGTAAAATTATGAAAAATGGCATGCACCATGAAGGTCCTTGTGGACTTGAAAGTCTTAGCTTGGACTTGGTGACAGAGGCTCTGCCCCTCAACTCTGCCTTGTATGGCAACCAGGGACAACAGGGACATACAAAGGGTGTTGTCCCTTGACCCTATTGGGGGCTGTGACCCCCAAATCCACACTATGGTTTTAAAAAGTAAAAACTAAAAATTGATTGGGGCTGTGCCAGATGGAAAAGCAACAATTGTTTTCAAAGTAACTGAATTCCATTTATATTTTTGGTTTGCCAAGTCAATCCTAATTCTAAGTAATGATACTATGATATACACTATTTGATTTATCATTAACATTTATGATTTGACAATTGACATTAAATTATCAGTTGTGCTCTCAATTATGTATTTAATTTTGTAGCTTTCGTGTAAACATATATATATTGTACGGCAGAACCCAGCTATACCAAACCTAGGGGAGAAAAATTGGTTAATCGCTGAACCCAAATCAGCAACATAGAATTTTTTTATAATGCAATCCCCTATACTACACTAGAAAAATAACACACACAAGAGGATCTATCCTCGATACAAAACCAAATAACTGGAACAGCCAACTTGGACATAAATGTCAAACTTGCATATGGCATCTAACTCTACAAAATTACAAAACAAAAGATCCAAGAAAGTAAGAGATATAGTTTAGAAGCAAGATAATGTTGCTCAAAGAGGAAAAGGCCCCACAATTCACCAGAAAATTAGATATAACATCCTTAAAGCATAAATTTTTAGCCCTTCAGCTCCAACAAAATCTTTTCTATCTAAACTCTCTGCTAATTTGCTAAATGTTCATCAAACACAACTTCCATGCTCCAGCATAAGGATAAAACACACAAATATAGAATGCAGTGATATCTGAAGCACATTGTTATGCCAGGGTTACCTTGTGAAGATTATTTTCTGTGACCAGAAGATCTGTAAAACCATTTTCAGCTTGTGTCTGATGAAGTAGACAGTTCTCACTTTGAGTTCCAATATAATCACTATGAATTCCCCCAAAAGAAAATCCATGTAACTTCTGCAAGAAAAATACATCTGATATCAAAACCAGATATCACAAACCACAACAGTCAGGAACTTGTACAGAACAGTACCTCTAATGATAACAATGCTTTTGCCTCTTGTTCAGAAGGCTGCACCTGCAAAGAAGTCCACACTTTTAGCTCTTGCTTGGATGGTAGAGAGCTACAAATCATCGAATGCCTCTGTCCAAAGTGTACTGTAAACAGATAAAACTATGGTTAAACAAAAATGAAAAAATAAGCATTTAAAGAAACCATTTTACATTTCAAACCTATCAAATCGATATCTATGATAAAAAATGATTATTTATAGTTTTGCACCCAGTATTCTAAGGAAAAGCCTTATATATGTAATTTTTATATGTTTTTGTATGGGCGAATCCAAAACAAACCCAACCCCAAAAATTTTTTTGACCAAACCAACAAACCCATACCCAAACCAATAACTTAAGACTAACCTAAATGTTTGAGAGAATTTCAAATACTTAATTCAAAGAGGTTTCCCAAGAAATTTCCTAAGAAGCAAGTGGAATATTTTTAAATCATAGTTTGCAAACTTGGACTTGGCAAACCAAAAATTTCCAACTTGGCAACTTAAAAAATATTTGAACTTTTTAAAAAAACATAAATTTTATGCAAAATATAGCTACAAAATGTATCAAATGAGTTTGGCATGGGTTTGGGGGGCAATGCCCCCAATGAGGATGAGAGGCAACACCTCTCATAGGGGTCTAGGGGTAGTGCCCCTAGTGGAGTTGAGGAGCAACATCCCTTGTGGGGGCTTGGGGATAGTGCCCTAAAGGAGTCAAGAGGCAACACCCCTTGCAAGGTCCATGAACAATGGCCTTGGCAGGTGGAGCCCCTGCAACCAAGCCCAAATGAAGACCTTTAAAACCACATAGACCTTCATGGTGCATGTCATTTTGTAATGTCCCTTTTTCAGTCCATTTCAATGTTCTTGGAAAGTTCCAAAATTCTTGGAGAACACCAACTTATTCAAAAAGGAATTTTGGCAATGGCAATGTGTAATGTTCTACCCCAAATTTTTTAAATTTTCTGAACATCACTTCAAGGATGTTCTCACTTAACAGATTGATTACATACAAGGAGTGTTTTCTGAATTTTTTGTTTGATATGTAGACAGTTTGACATGCACTCATGTAATATTCATATCATATTAACACTTAGAAATGTTAGTTTTATGATCAGATGTAAAAGCAGAAAATTAATTCAAAATCAGACACAATAACAGAGCATATACCCTGGGAAAACCCTCCACTTGAGGGAGAAAAACCCAGCAACAATATATCACTTATATATTGAATGTCAACACAAATGTCTCCTTTACAAAGAGGCCGATATGAAGGCCAACTAGAAGCACCACAATCTGATGCAACACAGTGACAAGATAATGTAATTCGCTGATTATAAACTCAGCCTTCCACAGAATATCGATCTGCACTTGATGACTAACTCACACTTAAGTATGACGAACTTGTAATGAATAATGATGAATGTGAAACAATGAAAGACCATCAAACATATATACAAGATGATGGGAGAGGACGTGCCTCTTCAAAACTATAAGTCAGCCTTCACCAAGGATCACACCTCCATAAAGCAAGAAGTTGGCCTCAAGGAAATCGCACCTCTTCATAATTTGTGTCTTCAAGATATCGGCCACCTTTAGCAATAATTAAATATTAAATAAATGAGGTGCCTCCTCATAACCGTTATCAACATAAATTAAATAGCCAAGGGCTATTATTTAATTTATCATTAATGCGAAGGAGATCGGGCTGGAAGAAGATCCCGACGCTGCTCAATAACATCAACAAGAAATAGAATAGGAAAAGAACTGCACCACTAATTAAGAATACAACAATAGTTTTAATCATTATTTGTTCTCCAATGACAACATACAAAAATAATAATGCACATTTCCTAACCTCATTCCAGCCCAAGCATATCCTTGAGGAGATATGAATCGCTGCCTGCAGGTCCAATCTAAAGTTTTCATGTACAGAATGTTCCTACTGTATAACCATGAATTTCTTCAACATCCCACTCACCATCTCTATCATGACCCGACCCCAGAGTATTGAACACTTTGCAAATTTCTGCCCAGCCAAGGATATTAACAACAGTTAGCAATATTCCTTCACAACACCGTCTGCCCGACTTCCTAAAAACACACAAATTCTAGAAAAATATTAACATGCAAACTATAACCCCTCATGTCTACAAGAAGAGATGGGTTGTCCAAAAAGAATGGTAGTTTCCACAATCTTATCTTTATCATTACTCTAACATCCCGATAAAGTTTGGTCATCCAACAAATATTCTTATTTGAATGTAGGCAATGGCTCTCAGCACATTTATATAAAAAACTTAAATGTTGAACAACTGTTGAAACAAGTAAGCAGCAATCTCCTATGATATCTGACTTCCCAAACTCCTTAAACTTGCTAAAATTTCCTTCAAGTGTGACGGCTGATGAGAAAGGTATCGACGTTCCAAAGGATAAATTTCAAACCTTTTTTAATCTTCAACTCGTGACCCCCACATCTTATTATCTTCCTTTTAAATGATGCATTTCATTTTGTTGAATGTCGGCCAACTAAAACTTTCAACAATGGCATTGTTGCTTACTTTAAATTCTCCAATGAAATGCTACAGTGAAACTAGAGGGGGTGAATAAGTGCACTCCTACGATAGTATAAAGAAAGAACTATTGACTACAAACTATTTGCATCGCCAAATTCAAACACATGATCCCTTTGAATGACTAAAATAAATTCAAGAAAGTGATATCGCAGCCTATATATATATATAATATATATTAAAATCTCCTTTCTGTTAACTCTGAAAATGATAAATAGTTCTCTTCTAGTCCATTTGCATAAGTCTATTAATTTTGTCTTTCCTAGCAAGACTTCACAAAATTTAGAGAATAAATCCTTCTATCCAATTCATAAACTAACCAAAATCCCATAAGTTCTTGAGTGAAACCACCTGCAATCAGCCAAGAAAGATCTTCCACTTCCGCAGCCGATGTCCTCTGTGAAGGTTTTCATCCTCATAATGCCTTCAGATGAACATAGTTCAACCAGCAGCAACCTCTTCTCCAAAAATTTCCAGCATACTAAAAATTGTGCCCAAAAATTACTTTTCTTTTCCAACTGTAACTCCCACACCCTTTCTTGAAATTCTCCGTTTTCTTTTTATTTTTTAATTTTTATGTCTCCCTTTCTAAACCCCCACAATTAAAAATATAACTTTACCTTTTTTAGAACACCTTATGTCTCATTTTTTATAACGCTAGGTTAAATATTTAATTTAACTTAAAAACATTAGCGTTTAATTAACATAATATTGATTTGACTATGCCTAGAGTGGGGACATTACACAATGAGTTCAAGAGACCAAGAGGAGTCCAATGGGTCTTTGTGGATGCAGTTTCAACATTTTGGAAGCATTCCACAATCTTGGAGACTTTGAACATCATTGGAGGCTCCAACGTTTCCAAAAACCTTGGAATGTGTGAATAAAAGTTATTAAATAAATAGTTTAAGTTGTCTTAAGGTGATTTTATTTTAAAAAGGCAACTTATGTTTATTTATTTATTTATTTTAAAGAAGGGTGGCCTACATCATAAAGTGCTTCTAAAAGAGGGCCAAATACTGTTAGCACCAAGCATGGGGTACAAATGACTTAAAAGGTTATTATTTAAAAGGTGACATTGAAATGGGGAACTAAAAGTGATGTTTAATTAAGAGTTTTCAAATTTTCACTTTATTTTATTCTTAAGGAAAAAACTCACTTTTTCGAAAAAAGCAACAAAAAAAAGTATTTTTTCGAAAAAACAAAAAAGCGTTTCGAAAAAAGTAATGAAAAAGGCAAAAAATGGTTTTTCAAAAAAACAACAAAAAAAGCTATAAAAGGAGGCTGGGTATTGACAAGAAAGGTTAGACTGAATATTGCATTTGCTATTTGCTCTAAGTGAGAACATGAGTTCTTCTCATATTTCTTGAGGACAAAAACCCTCTTGGAATACCAGTTTCGATGACGATAACCCTCCTAGCTAGAAAGACTGATTTCATCCAAAATTCACCCGCGTGCTGAAAATATTGGGTTTTGGGGACAAAAAACCTGAACATCCATTGGATTTCAATTTCATACAGAATTTTCCTTGGTTCTGAAAGTGACGACATTCTAGTTTGTGCTGCAAGATTTAAGAAGTTTGTGGGCTTGTGAAGTGATTGAAGGAGGTTTCTTCTTGAAACCAGGCAAAATTAAGGTGAGCTTTGGTGGTTTTGGAGAGTTTTATGATAGTTGTATTGTTGTACCAGCAGCAATAAGTTCAATTTCAAACCTACAAGGTGACTGACTTTTAATTATATTTGATGTTCATTGTGTTCATGGTGCTTTGGGTCCAGTTTTGGTGTGTTTTGGAGTAGTTCTCAGTTTATGCATGTTCAGTAGTGGTGTTGGGCATACTCTTTGCCAGATTTCAGAGTGTTATCAGTGCTGGTCAGACCTATTATTCAGTGTTTATGAGTCACAGAGGGAGTTCACAGCGTTGTATTTAAGTTTGGTATGAATTTATGCAACCTACATCAGTTGTGTTTCAGTTTGGGGTGTGTTTCCTTCATTTTGGGGTTGTTGCATCAGCATACAGAGTAGTTTGCAGCGTGTTATCAGAGTGCATAAGACCTATTTGATAGTATGACAATAGTTACAGAGTGATATCAGACATACATCAGCCTCTTGTATCAACTACTAGAGGTATTCTTCATGTTGGGTACTTGAATATATTGTTTATCAATGTAATTTGGTCTCATCTTTTGTAATCAGAACTTTGTATCAATCTATAATAGCAGTTTACTTCCCCGAATGTTAATTTGTAATGCATTTTATATACATCTTGTGAACCCCGGATGGAAGTACCATTGGAGCCCATCATTTGAATGCATTTTCATTTTGTAAGTTGGACGGTTCACAACCAACAGTTATAGCATTTTCATTCAGCTCATTTTGGCATGAACAAGTTGGTGTTATCAACCATTTCGGTTCGAGTCAAGCTTAGAAATTCTACCGGTGGCTTGCATTACATACATGCAGTCTGCTGAAGAGGTGTTGATAGGCTGGCTTTGCTGCCTACATGTCATTTTACGAAGTCCATCAAAGAGAGCTTTATAAGGTTGGCTTTGCCACTTGCATATTCTCGTCCACTTGACACCTACATATTTCGATCTGCTTGCCACCATATCATTATAAATCATTATAATTGCATTTATCTAGATTAGTTGTGTGGTCGGAGGCATAGTTTGCTCTCACCTTGCCCACTCCGAGGTCTAGGAGATCAAAAAATGTTGAGGACAATGCATTGCATCTTTATTGCAAAAGAAAATAACTAGGGTGGGTTGTTACACATTTTCATAAAATTTAAGAAGGCAAAACAATGTGCATTTTCACTACAATTCGAACGAGAATATTCAAATACTACAAAATCATGCTTTTTCAATGATTATGCCACATTTTTGGTACTTTTTTCTTCATGTAGGGCTACCTTTTCAACTTTCAATGAGTTTTTTGCACAAACTCAACAAGTAGTAACATGAGTTCAAACAGAAAATTGGTCGACAACTCTACAAAAATATTTGGCAAGTTTACTCTACAAAAACTCAGGGATTCAAAAAAATTGTGAGTACTTGACAAGTAGTTAAACCATGGCCTAAATATTACATATGTTTTGACCTAGAGAAAAATGATAGAACTGCTCTCTTGAAAAATATATTAGAATTTCTTCTATGTTTCTTTCACTTCTAGAATGTTAAATAATAGTTCTTGCATTAAAAGTACCACTACTTATATTGAATTTTTCCTATGGTCCATGGGGTTTCGGGGACGGGGACAGTAGGGTACGACAGGACAAGTTTTCAATACGGGGGTACTTTTAGGCTATTTTTTAGGGGATGGCAGGGGACGGCCCATAAAAAAATAGGGAAGTTTTTAAAAATATAGAGAAATTTCAAATGTTCATAGCATAACATTGATAAAGCATTCATCATAGACATTGTATAAGCTTAATACATATCATTAGACTTGAATTGAGATTTCACATGAGAATCAACAAACAAATTAACAAAATTCAAATGCTTTTCATTATCAATGTGCATACATATGATATAAGAGTCTAATAATTATAACAAAAATGCCCAAAGGCTCCAAGTTTCAACTATGAAATGACATAAACATAAAACTAAGAAAATATATGGCTGTCCCTAATCAGCAGATGGTAGGTCTAAATCAGCATTTCCATTGGAGCTCGAGTCTGAGTCACTATCAATGTCAATGCCAATAGAAAAGGTTTCCTTAGCCAATGGAACCCCAACCAATCCCTCCTGTGCATCCTCCTTCTCAATCTCCATAGCATCTTCGGGATTAACATCCCAACATAAAGCTGGAGTCTAACGATACCTAGTAGACTGGTGATCATGTAGCTGCAAAGCACTGTGTATAGCCACCAACTTCTTCGATCGTCTAGAGGTAAGGTTGTTCCTCTTGACTGATTTGATGAAGCTATATGTGGACCAATTCCTCTCTACAGTAGAGGAACTGGCAACCTGTGAAAGAAGACGAATGGCAAGTACTCTCAACTTCGATGCATCCTTCCCATGCCACGTCCACCATCCAATAGTGTCAGTTGAGCCAATGTAGCTCTATCTATCCTCACCTCTGGTTTGCCGAAGGTTGGACCACAAAGATTGGCAAATGCAAGCCACTGTGTGCGAAGTAGAGTAGATTCCTCTAAAGAATACATTTTTGTAAGGGCCCTCATGAAGCCTTCTTTCACCTCTTCATCATGGGATGGAGGCACTCTCCCAAGTCTTGGTGCATACCATTTGGGATTGAGAGCATAGGCTGCCATATGAAGCAGGGTGTTCATAATGTCCCACCATCGAGTCACAATGGGCTTAAGATGCTCCTCATAAAATCCCAAAGTAGGGTCCCTGCTATGAATTGCTTGCTTGATTTGTCCAAGCATGCTATCAAAGGTCTCATAAATCTCTCCAAGGCTAGGAGAGTCAGTATCAGCATATCTAATCACTCGCACAATAGGCTGGATGAAGGAGCAAACATATCTGCAAGTGCAAACAAGTTACAAAAATTAAAATCATCAAAAAGAATAGACATGTTTCACAAGTTAGAAACTTAGAATTAAATTAACATTTTAAGATTAAGAATTAAATAATAAAATCAGCAATGCCAATTTTCTTACCTCATTGTGGTCCACCAATCATCATCAAGGATTTTTTGTTTCACACTTCTTCCCTCCGGTGTGCTTGACTCATGCCATCTACCCCACTCTGTATTGACCACCATTAATTGTAGAGCATCTTGGACCTCGATCATCCTCTCTAATAAAATGAAGTAGCTAGCATATCTAGTCTCCACGGGCTTGAGGAATTCCTTCCTCGAAAATGTCCTAAATAAAGCAAGTGAAGTGTGATGTTTGCAAATGAACATTTGCACATCTCTAGCCTTTGATACCACTGCCTTCACCCAATCTATCTTTCCAATGTCCTTCAAGGTATTGTTCAATGCATGCACACAACAAGGGGTCCAAAAAATGTGCTTATAAGCACTCTCCACCATCAATCCAGCTAATTTACACACATGGGTTGAATCAGTCACTACCTGCACAACATTAGAGGCTCCAACCTCCTCTATGGCATCTCTCAAAATCTGAAATTGGAAGGTTGCATCCTTCCTTTTCCCCAAACAATTTATAGCTCTAAGAAAATAAGAGCCTGTTGAACTAGTAACAATAATATTGATGAGTGATTGATGTTTGATATCAGTCCACCCATCCATGATTATGGAGCATCCATCTCTCATCCATGTTAGTCTCATATTCTCCATCAAAATACTCACCTTGGAGTACTCTCTATCAAGAAGGGTGGTCCGTAGATTAGTTTCTCCAGGTGGAACATATGAGGGACCAGTAGCTATAATATCTTTGCACATTTGTTTAAAATATGGCAAATGTGAGACATGAAATGGTATGGCATTAGCATTAAAAAACTTAGCAATAGAGAAATCAGCCCCATCTCGTAATGTAACATTAAACATATCTGCAACATTCATACTTCTCTTCTTTCATCTAGTAGAGCCCTCTTCCACATGAGAAGCAACATCCACTGATCCTGTAGGCATTGCCACACTAGGTTGCAAACTTTCCATTGGAACCCCTTTACTTAATGCCTCCCCCTCCATATGCAATCTAGTTGCCTCAATTTTCTCAACTTGAGTTATTTTTCTACAACCTTTCACCCCTTGACCACCTATCCACAAAAGATGGCAATAAACTCTCGTATAGCTGCCCCTATATTGTTTGCCACACAAACGACACTCCTATACTCTACTACCCCCCGAATTTTTTTTCTTATCTTTATCAACTCTTGTTGCAAATTGTAATAGAGGCTTTTTGGCATTAAATGGGTCTTTTGCATAGGTTTTGAGGAGCTGGGATGGACAATCAAATGGGTTTGAACTCGCTGACCCTGCTCCACTCCCACTCTCTGAACACCCCCCAATGTTTGCCATACTTCTAGGTCTACTTCTTTCTTGCATTTGAACTTGAACATCCTCACTATCATTACCACTATTGCCCATGATTGTTTTTTATAAAAATTTCTGATTTCAAAGAGCTGCAAGTTCAAATAAAAAAAAAAAAAACTCACAATGCCCTTCCTATGTGTTGAAAAACTTGAAAAAAAGCTTGAAAGAAACTTGAAAATTGGAAAACAATTGCAAATACAAAAGAAAGATGAAAAAACATACTTCTAGTGTGGTGGAATTGATGCCCTAAGCTCCTCTTCAACCTAATATTCTCTCCTTTAGCTTGATGCTCTTCTCTTGCTCTCCTACACCTCAAAATGCAAATGTAGAAATGAGCTTCTTTTTTTCATTTTGATTGATATAATAGGTTTAGGTTTAGTTAAAAGGCATGGGGGGGGTCCTTGTGGGCTCCCTCATGCCTTTTTTTCTTTAAAAAAGTGTTTTTTTTTTTTTTTTAAATGCATCCAAAATAGTATTGGGTCGTAGGTAACGGCTAGCCGTACCCGGTACAATCAAGGGACGGCCTGTCCATGCCAAGTACGGCTAGCCATCCCCTAAGTCCCCTGCAACTTGGCAAAACGTTTCGGAAACATTTCCGTTTTTTGGTGGCAAAAACGGATGGGTAGGGGACGTTTCCTGGCCGTCCCCATATGAGTAAAAAGCCAGGGGACGTGTCCCCATGGAGCACAGAATTTTTCCAAGAACAAATGATAAAACCGCATCATGTTTGACAAAGAATAACATAATATAATATTAAGAAACATATTGGTCTCGTGATTATGAGGCTCATCTTCTCATATAGCATTTGAGAAATGTAACCAATTATAACTTAATAACTAACTTTTATAACATACCACTAAGTCATTGGGTTGACTTTATTAAAAAAGGTAAGCCTTATATTCAAACACCCCCTCTAAAGGCTTAAAGTACTAAAAACACAAACATACTAATTAAAGACAAAACACTATCATAAATAAAATAAAACCACATATTCTTCAAAAGCTTCTCTTTGAAAACAATTCTTAGGCCAAGTAGGAACTCCATCAAGCTATCATGTAACCATCTTTTAACATGTGGTTCCTAACCTGAATTCCCAAGTTTTTATATTCCACCTCCTCAAACTTCCGAATTGCAAATGTCCCGAATTACTGGACAACCATCCATGTTGAGCTACATCCACAATGCTCCGTCAAGTTGTCCCATGACCCTCATAAGGGTATAATTCCCAAGCAAACTCCAAAATATCTAGGAAGCCATCCATGTTGAGTTTCATCTACAATAGATCCCCTCCTATCTTCAAAGTGTATATGAATTCTTCATCAACAAACTATTCACCACTATCAAGTGTAGCAAAAATCGCATTGAGAGTGCAAGAAATACTAGATATATGTGTGGCCAGATTCAAAAACATGAAATTTGATGCCAAATTCAACTAATAATACACCCAATACAATAAAGTGGCCCAATGAATAACTAACCTTATAGTTGGAACCAAAAATGTCTTCTCCCATGTTTTGAAAATCTCACCAATATGTGATATCCAATACTTCAGTTTTGTTTAACAAATAGCTAAATCCTCCTTATAAAATTCCTTATAAACTATATGGTTGCAAAAATGAGCATTAAAATTCTTACCACAAAATTGTAATCGCTCCACTAAACTTTTAACCATCCACAAATTTGACCTAATATCTCTTGGCTAGAACTAATATTTAGAGAGAAAGTCATTAATCTTACCTATGCCTCTTGTGCTCTTTTCAACACAGCAATAGGTTCATTCTAAAGTGCAGACCACGTTCCATTTAATGTAATTTGAATGTTGTTGTAACTTTGTGCAAGGATGAATCAAACAACTGAAAGCCATTTTCACTCCCAGCCAGTCATCAACCAAAAGTATAGAAGTTCAAAAGTGTTGTACACATCTGTAATATATTACAGCACCGTACACAACAATAATTTTTTATTTTTTGAAATTTGTATAGTTTTTTGCCTCAATTTTACTCTGGCTTTTAAAGAGAACAAAGAAACTAAATCTGAAGATTTTGACACCACACAATAAACACTATTATTTATCACTAGATTTCTTAAACCAACACATCACTAATGTTCCATGCACTAGAGTGAATGCACTTTGAGTGGGAATACATAGCATAAAGAGGTGTGCTATTTCAAGGCCTCTGCAATGCTCTCAGGCTTTACATAGGAACAATAAAATACCTTCCAAAATTATACATGCATTGCCATTTTACAAACAAGAACCACAAATTATTCCATTACTATATTGAATTTTTCTAGGAACAAATGATAAAATTATATCATGTTTGATAGAGAATAACACAATATAATATTAAGACAAATGGATGTGATAATTACAAAGCGCTTTATCTCCTCATATAGCATTTAAGAGATGTAATCAATTATAACTTAATTACTGACTTTTATAACACGCTGCTATGTCACTAGGGTGACTTTGCTACAAAAGGTAAGCCTAATATTCTAACAGTTAATCAGCAAAATTTCCAACCTACCAGGGTTCCAATCCAACTATGGTCATGCCAGCCAAACAACACATGATAAACAAAAGGGTGTCAAGTGCAAGTCCCAAATCCAGATTTAGCTTCTAAACTAGAAGGAATTCCATTTCGGCATTGCAGCCCCTCAAGGAACATTTTCAAGAAACTTCCTAATTAGATATGTAATTTGTAAGTGTATTTCTGCCCTAGGGAAACTTTCTATAGAATGTTAGAATAAAATCCCAAAATATTGCGTCAAATGTTCTCTAAACATATTAACATTTCAACTTGTCTTTTGTGAGACAACACAAAAACAAAACAATGTGAGATGATAACATCTTTTCAAATTTGGAAGGGAAGCTCCCTAGGAACTAACTAAACCTTAATGCTAAGCTAAACTAACCCTAGACACCAAACTTTAGACAAGATTTATAGATATCAACACTATAGAATATCTTCTTGGGGTTTTTTTATTAATGAAATGACTACTTGCCTATTTTCTTTTGCAAATACAATTCCTAGACTATTAACAGTCATATCTTGCAAATGAGATTTTACAAATATAAAGAATGAAACATCTAATATAAACACAACATCAACACTTTTGTACTAGCTAAACACAAAGATCAGCATTTCAATGAACACAATAATTGGAAAAAACAACACATAGATGACACTTGATTCCAAGAATTAAATAGTTAAGTTGCATATAAAGCCACAAACTAAGCAAACATTTAGCCTCAATCAAAGCTTGATTGTAAAATCTGCTTTCAATTCAATTAATGGAATTACAAACATAGTGTATCAGCTTGAATAACAATTTCACCAGCATAAGCATAGTGGCCATCATTCTCCTCTTTTATGTCATGCTCAAAGCACTTATTTATAGGTTACAAAGAACATAGTGTTTAGGGATTTAAAATGATAATTAATTATCCCAACATCAATATTTTAAACTGAAAATGCTTAAAGCTGCAAAAAAGTTGGAAAGAAAGGAGCTTTAAAAGAAAACCAAACTAAACGATTAATCAAAATATAACAACCTAAAAATAAGCCTTCAGCACTTCACCCAAAAATAGATCACAACCAAAATAGCAATCGCCAAAAATATCTATTTCTAAAAATATCAATCTAGCACATTAATATCCTCCAAGATTCTGGTATGGCTCCTCGCATTGAAACTTGACGAATATTCAAAGAATTCTTCAAACCCTAACTACCATGAATCTATGACAACTCCATCAATTTCACGGCTAATTGTCTTCTTGCATGCACTAAAAATTATTCACTAGCACCATCTTTGGCTCAATTACATGCTCATGCAGCTCCATCTCTTGAAAAGACCTTCTTGCATTGTCCAAGGGCTCTTTGGATGATGAAAACGATGAATAGAATCTTTGGAAGAAAGAAAAAGTCGACATTTATCACAAAAAATTGATGATGAAAACTCAAAGCAGCAGAAAAAAAAGGATTAAATGCAGCAATCTTCTTGTATGATTCAGCTGAAAAACCTTCATGTGACAGCAACTAAACAAAGGCAACCTTCAACACTACTAGAACTTCAATGGTGACCTACATTAGCACCAAAATCTGCATTGAAACCTAGGTTTGATGAGTTTTCTGCTTAATGTTTTAAAGCTGGCCGATTTCAAATTGTTGGTTATGAAATATCCATATAGGACGACTTTGAGATACAAACAATGTTTTATAGCCTTCGAGAAAATATTGACTACTTTAAGTCATGTAAATACATAAAAATTGCTACAGTAAAGACCAAATCAGCATTTATTCTACCCTTACACAACTAAGTCAGCCCTCTTAAAGGAAAACTTGTTTCTTGTATTTGAAAAGTTTGTAGGGGTGTAACAATTGGCTCTGCCTAGGGACCATGGCATATAATTGCAGCATAAGAGAACCTCCAATATCTAATTTAAAACATCAATGTCTATCCATTGAGAAAAAGGGTTGTGTCTATCCCTAACACCTAAACACAAAAATAACAATGAAAGCAAACACATTACAAAAATGGGAACCATATTGTGATAGAGACATACACAAGAAATACATCACCTACCAACAAACAAACATGAGGAAGCAAATTGGCTAGACAAAACCATTTACAAGCTTGGCAAAGTAGCAACCCCTCCATTTGCGCTTGGTATCAAAAAATGTATCTCACATCCTTGAAGCCTTTGTAAAATATTCATCACGTTCCAAGGTTTAAAATGATATGAACAATCATGTAGGGAAAACTAAAGCATCATCAATGTTCTTAGATTCAAGAAAATCTTCTTCATTGTTGAAATTTATCTCCATCTGTTGGAGATATTTTGCTTCCTTTTAAATGTATCTTGGAAAGTCTCATAGTTGTAACACATCTTAGGGAATGATGACTACCTCATATTTTATTTGATCATCTTCACAAGTCGCTTTGGCATACTGAACCATAAAATCAAATGAAACATAATTCTCTAGAAGAAGGTGGAGTGGTTGAAGAAAGATCTCAATCTCTTGCATTTAAATCTCCAAGTGCAAAATTGATGTTGGTTGTGAACCTTGTATGGGCAGCACTTCCTTAGATTTATCATGACAAACTATTTCAAAGAATTCATCAAGCAAAGGAAGAAAATAGTAAGATTGATCATCTTTTATTGCACAACTACTGTCTTTAACTATGCTCTTTATCTTTATCCTTACTACCTTGCAGTTTTTAATTGATGAAGAATATCTAATTTATGTTATTCATATTTCCATTCAATAAAATTGGTGCAATAAGCGTAGTGCTGAATAATACAATAAAACAAGACTAAATTAAAATCATACCTTCAACATTATTTGATGTCGCACACTGAGTTGTATCCTGTATTCAGCACTATGAAAAGAATCATATGTATAAAACTCACTAACATGAAGAATCCGAGATATGGATCTAGATTTCACATTAACATTAGAAAACCTATTACCTGTAAATATCAAACTTAGAAATCAAAGTTCAAATTTTGCTCACTGGTTATTCAAAAAGTAAATAGCCTATGTACAAAATTCATGCAATGGAAATAGGTAAAATGGGCAAACATGAACAGACTGACTAACTCAAGTAAATGTTAGTGGATAAAGTAGCTAAATCCATCTTAATGAAATTCAATAACACCAACAGAAATATAAGGAACCTACATACAGTCTATACCATAATTGCAAATATCTAAGAGATGCAATCTAAGATTCTGAAATTGAGAATGAACGAATTTGACAAAGCACAAATTTACCATTAAAATTTTAGGATGCCTATTAAAGAAGGTTTCTTTCACAACAATATCAAACATTTATGTTACATCAGTACAAGCTACCATGTAGTGGAAGTGATCTGGAACATATAGGGATATGTCATATAGTTATGAGTTACATGTAATATTATCTTGTAAGAGTTAAATTGCTAAACTTATATGTACCTTTTCATTCATCATGTAATCAAAATCACCAAATATAACCTTTCACCTCTCTAATGTGCACATCCTTGCAGATACAACTATGATACTTCTCATATATGCCTTGAATACAAACTAGATGCATATCATTTGACCCAGGTATGGTCAGAGACATATAATGATATATTCCAATACAAAATGCATTTCTTAATGAAAAAATTTAATAAAGAAAGAAGAAAAAATCAAAAATAACCTTAAAAAAAATTCTTATCATTAAGAGAAGCATAGCACCCCTCCATTCATGCATACCACTCATTTGTGTGCTCAAATTTGGAGGATTTTCAGCTAATTTTTTTCTGATTTGAACTCTTTATTTACAGCATTTCTTACAGATTGTGATAGTATCATCACCCTAACCAACTCTCTCCAGCATCATTGGTCAAATGGTTGGAGTATTGACCTTCACGAACTGAGTATATGTTCCCACCAATTAAGAGTTGAGAACAGTTACAATATTCCTTGTGCTGATAGAATATGTCACCTCCATTCTGTCCAATGTGTTGAAAATGATGATTAGTCTATTTTAGGTATCATGCCTACTACAAGATCTAAGAGAGTTATTATTGGTTGCATCCTCCCTCTTGAGGTTCGCTATCACCCTTTTTGTTATCATATATTTTTGTTGGTGAGCCTATCTCTCCCAAATAAAAGGTTTCCTTGTAGTTTACAATAGTAACTGGTTGTACTTCTAAGTAGAGTCACTGTGTAAGGAAATATGAGTTCGAACAAGGGATAATAGGTTCAAAAATTTGAGATTTCCAAAAAGGTTTGGTTCAGTTTAGAATAATTAGAAAAGAGTAAAATATAAATAAACTATAAAACTCAAGGGTATTTAAATAAACTAGAATGATAATGGTTATACCTTGGTTTGAAATTATAATAGGGGCAATGTAGACTTCAACTAAAACCAAGTGATGTTCCCAACACCCACTTAAAATTTTAACTCTGGTATTCCACCAGTAAACAACTTCAATGGCACAAGGCAAAGGGGTATTAAGTGAAAGCAAAACAAAGTAACAACATAAAATGAGATTTAACCTTAAAAAATTCAATAAAAATGGTACCATATATAAGTTTGTGCTTTCCAATGTCTTACTTGAAGAACTTGGGGTCGGTACAGAGGTAACTTTAGCAAAAAACCAATGACAGTTTGAACTCAGATTAACTTAGAAAAACCCCAAATTATACATCAAAGAGAATTAATGATTTGTTTAAAAAAAATAGTGTTTTAAACAGTGTTATAGTAAACTAGACCAGACAATTTATCTAATTTAATTGAGAATTTATTTGTGGCCAGCATTGAACCCCTAAAATTATTTCTTGCTTTTCTTTTTCAATGAATAGAATCAAATCAATAGCAACATCATGAAGAGAAGCATAGCACCCCTCCATTCATGCATGCCACTCATTTGTGTGCTCAAATTTGGAGGATTTTCAGCTGATTTTTTCTGATTTGAACTTTCTATATTTACAGCATTTCTTACAGATTGTGATCATATCATCACCTTAACCAACTCTCTCCAGCATCATTGCTCAAATGGCTGGAGTATTGACCTTCACGAACTGAGGATATGTTCCCACCAATTAAGAGTTGAGAACAGTTACAATATTCCTCGTGTTGATAGAATATGTCGCCTGCAGTGTTCCATGGGGACGCGTCCCCCCAAAAAAACCCCGCGTTTCCTAGACAGGGACGTCTCGGAGACTTGGGGACTTGGGGGGGATGTCCCCCCACTAGCCCACCACTAGAACCACCATCCCACCACCAATGTCGTCATCTCCAAAACGCTGCTAGGACTTCGAGGATGTTGGGGTATCCTCAAGACATCTAGGGGACTCCTAGTTGTCTCCAAGATGTATAATTCTTATACTTATACATCTTTATATAACTATTTTTTCAAGTACTATATGTATTTCAGCACCCTACCGCCCCCTCGCCGCCGTCCCCCCGCGCCCCCAAACTTAGACCCCTCATCCCCACGTCCCCGAAATGCGTCCCCTACCGTCCCCCCGTCCCCATCCCCAAAACCCCATGGAACACTAGTCACCTCCATTCTGTCCAATACGTTGAAAATGATGATTAGTCTATTTTAGGTATCATGCCTACTACAAGATCTAAGAGAGTTATTATTGGTTGCATCCTCCCTCTTGAGGTTCGCTATCACCCTTTTTGTTATCATATATTTTTGTTGGGGAGCCTATCTCTCTCAAATAAAAGGTTTCCTTGTAGTTTACAATAGTAACTGGTTGTACTTCTAAGTAGAGTCACTGTGTAAGGAAAT
Organism: Sequoia sempervirens; assembly: GCA_007258455.2. Classification (NCBI taxonomy): domain Eukaryota; kingdom Viridiplantae; phylum Streptophyta; class Pinopsida; order Cupressales; family Cupressaceae; genus Sequoia; species Sequoia sempervirens. The sequence continues at coordinate 158,530 of VDFB02274297.1, read as the reverse complement.
ATGAGTTCGAACAAGGGATAAGAGGTTCAAAACTTTGAGATTTCCAAAAAGCTTTGGTTCAGTTTAGAATAATTAGAAAAGAATAAAATATAAATAAACTATAAAACTCAAGGGTATTTAAAGTAACTAGAATGATAATGGTTATACCTTGGTTTTTGATCTTATAATAGGGACAATGTAGACTTCAACTAAAAAAAAGTGATGTTCCCAACACCCACTTAAAATTTTAACTATAGTATTCCACCAGTAAACAACTTCAATGGCACAAGGCAAAGGGGTATTAAGTGAAAGCAAGCTGCAAAACAAAGTAACAAAATAAAATGAGATTTAACCTTTAAAAATTCAATAAAAATGGTACCATATATAAGTTTGCGCTTTCCAATGTCTTACTTGAAGAACTTGGGGTCGGTACAGAGGTAACTTAGGTAAAAAACCAATGATAGTTTGAACTTAGATTAACTTAGAAAAATCACAAATTATACATCAAAGAGAATTAATGATTTGTTAAAAAAAATAGTCTTTTAAACACTGTGTTATCGTAAACTAGACCAAACCGTTTATCCAATTTAATTGAGGATTTATTTGTGGCCAGCATTGAACCCCTAAAATTCTTTCTTGCTTTTATTTTTCAATGAATAGAATCAAATCTATAGCAACATCATGTTGAGATATTGAGAGTGGCATTGAGGGAGCATGGCCAAACAGCATTCTATGATCAAAATAAGACTATCTATTCATCAATAACATGGAACTCAAATTGGAAATTGGCAACACAAAACAAATAAATTTTAGGTCACAATTTCTTGACTTGCAATCTTAAGCAAAGTCTCCCTACTCTCCTTTTGTCTCAATCTTGAGTCATCCGCAATTTTCAGCTGTATCAGTCACAACCATTCAGAATTCCTACCAATACTTGCAGTTAGCATTTAAGCAATCAATCAACCCTCTTATGTACATCTAGTTTAGCGTTTTTACTTTTTAATTTAAAAACTTAAAAATGCATGAATACAAACCAGATCAGGCAAAATTTGGTAACTATGCTTCCTAATCCCATTGACCTGCATTAGTCAATCTTGGACAAGAATTACTTTCTACACGATCACTGATCATGGACATTAGGAGGAGGTACTGAGAGTAATTATTTTCCTTGTAGGATTGTTTAATTAGCCCCTCTTTGTACAAGTTGTTCTACTAGGCATCATGAAACTTGGTATTGCCCTTTTCGTAGTTATTAACAAAGATGTTGGCTCTTCTTCTACTCAGTTTGTTGTAGACCACGACACATTTCTCCATCAAATCCCTTCACTTGGCCCAATCAATAGTTCCTTATAGTGTGGGAGCTTATTTTCACATAATCGTTTATATAGTTTCTTATAGGGATTACCAACTTTAGTTTAACCTCAATATGTATATATGCTTTAATTTCAAGTGAAGATTTAACAAGACGAACAAGCTCCATAGACCTCCCCAGGACTATAAGCCTCATATAAAATGTGGAAGCCAATGACAATTGGAAGTCTCAATATTAGTTGGAAGCAAGAGGGTAATGTATGTTTATCTATTCCATGGAGGAAGTCAAACTGTCATGCTTTGCCTATCAAGGGAAGTACCACCACCATCATTTCAAGGAAAGCAAGAGGGGACATCCAAAAAAAACCCCAAGTGGATTATCTTTTGATCATGATTGAAGGATTCAAAGCCATTTTCAATGATTGCACTCCATTAATCCCCATTAATAGTTTTAATCTTTGCAAAAATTGCATAAGAACCTTCAATTTCTCTACCTTTGCTAATTGGACCTCTCTACCTTCGCTAATTAGATCTCTCTGCTTTGCTAATTGGAACAAAAGTGGGGAAGTGATTGCGATTTAGCAGAGATACTAAGGGGGGAGACTGCCTTCATTTGGAGCCCTTTTCCTATGAGGCCTTGAAGACAAACATCATGGTCTAGACCATACTGAAGAGAGGTGGACTAAGTTGGTATGTAGAAAAGATTAAAAGCAGTGATCTAGGTTTATCTAATGACTTTGCTCAAGCATGGAGAGACAAGGTAGTCACAATGAGGGGAATCGCTATTGACATATTAAAGGATAGTGTGGCAAAAGTGACCAGTATATTGAGGGTTTGAATATTTGTAATGTCCCCATTTTCATGAGCATTAAAGTTCGGAGGATTAGCCTATCAGTCGACCCTCGTAGGCAAGTGTTCAGTGATTAGAGGGTCCAGTTGGGTGTTAATGAGCTCTTCAGGTGGCAGTTGACAGTGTTTACCTCTCCAGATTGTTGGTATATTTTGAGGCTAAGCTATTCAGAGGTTTCTGGTTCCGTTTTGAGGCACTTACTATTTATAGTAAGTCAGTTGAGTGTCAGTAGCCAACCTTTCTATTTTGGGAAAGGCATCTGGATGAGTAGTGGTTTCTGTGATTGACAACCTGGTTCTGACAGAATTGAGAAATAATGAGTATTTTTGGAATTATGACATTTTAATTATTAATAAAGTAATATTTTATTAATAATTAATTAAAATGTGCACATCATTAAATGTTATTTGACTTTATTATTTAAACGGGTATTTAATGATTATAAAGTCAAGTTATATAAAGTGCATTTAAGTCAAATTATAAAGTGCATATTATGGGCACCTACTTGTGGAATAATATAAAGTGCCAATTTAAGGGAGATATAAGTGATTATTAAAATATACTTTATATTATTTTGTTGTGCACCAAATGGAGGGAAAAGTAAATGAAATTAAAGTGAAATTTAATGAGATGAAGCCAAATACAAATTGAATACTATATAAAGGCTTTTTGAAAAAGGATTTCATTCATTCTTGGAATCATTCAACACTTGTCTTTTCTGAAGAAGTTTTGGCTTTGAGGAAGAAACCTACGGTTTTGCTGTAATATCAATCTTGGAGAACGTAGCCTCTCTTCAATTGTGCAAATACTGGTGGCTTTATTCAAAGGTCACGTTTGTGCTCAACTAGAGATAGTTTGGTTTAATTTTCAGAGATTGCTTCCTCAGATCAAAGGTTTATATCAGCAATCATTGTTGTAGCTGTTTGGCATTATTTCTCTCTGGCACGTGGGAACATTCAGCTCGCTTAAGAAGAGATTATCATCAAACATTTTCAGAAGCTTAGAAGGGTTTGAAGGGTTCAACAAAATATTGCAAATCAGAGGTTATTGTCCTGCTGCTATAGTGGCGTAAACAGTGTCGCGCTACAATACCGTGCTACAGTACCTGCGCTACGGTGATCCACTACAATGATTCTTTCAACCTCTAACTGCTGCATACATCTCTGCGCCTCAAACCAGGTTGGAATACATTGTCTTATGGCTGTTTATTACAATCTTTAAACTGAGATTTAGTTTCCTTTATTTCTGAACTGCTGTGCATACAATAAGAGAGTAGCAAAACTGTTTATTGCACTGGATATTGCATAATTTACATTGTATGAAGTAAAGGATGAAGTGTTGTTCATATCAGCACCCATTCCCCACATTGTCATTGTAATTCTGAGCATGTCCATGATGGAAATTGAATAGTATGAAGTTACCAAGGGTCTGATTGTTATTACCAGTCTTAGAAATCTGTTAGTAAGGATTTGTTTATGAGTTCCGGGCAGTGCTTAGCTCATAATCAGTCATCATATATACTCAGAAATATACTGTTACAACTGCTGTCCATTGTTGTATATGGTCTGAAAATCACTTGCATTCTAGAGTTTTGCTGCTCAGTTGGTTTGGAATCAATATTGTAAGTCATTTGACATGATTGGAGCAATCTAGACTGTTATTAAGTGTGAAACAATCACTGCTGAAGCTAATCTCAGTGCAATATTTACGAAACTGCCCCTTATTAGTGCACAGTCTGAGAATGTAAAAAAATCTGAAGCTTATCTTTGATCTTATATCATCATGTTCAGTCAAATACATGAGGAATGAAATATGGAAGTTTGAACATCAGATTTGTGAAGAAATTCATCTTGAATTTCATTTTTTTAAATGCATTGTTTTGAGCTGAGATTGAGTCATCTTATATTCTCAAAGGGCTGTTGTAATCTGGAAATGTATTATTTCTGAACATATGCAAACCTGAGATAAAATAGAATATCAAACAAACTGAAAATATTAGACAAAAATCAGAAAATTAAATATCTCACCTGGGGTGGAACAATACAATATTTTCAAGGATAGGAGAAGAAAGGAGGAGATCCATTTGTTTTTCAAAGATTACGAGTGAATTCATGAATTGGAGGATGGTATTTTGTAGACATCTTTGCCTCCACCCCGGGAGGAAGTTCATATGCAAACTATGAAATATGTGATTCTAGAAGGTAGGCACAAAAAACTATACTCTTATCGCTTCTCCTTATTAAATCATTTTAGGCATAGCAAAGTCATGAGCATCAACATATAATAGATTTGGGCCTCAAATTTACCTCCTTTGTAATAGCTTGGATTATAGTAGTGTTGTACCCATACCAAAGTTTATTTTATTTTTTTGTATGATGAGAAATTCCAAGTTAAAACCTCATGATTTCATCAAATCCAAATGTCATGTTTCAAACTCTATCAATGTTTGTCTATGTGCTTTGTCATCTATGGTTTTGAAGAGATAGTGTTCAGTCCAATGCCAATAGAGGTGTATTTTGCAAGAGAAATTTGATATTCAGAAACCAAATTGAGTATAAAGGGGTACTAATTCACAAGATTGCTTTTCGGACTCCCGGTTAACATCTTATTCAAATGAACAATCAACAAAACTTCCACAAGCCTCTTGTTCAGAGACATCTATAATATCAACCACAACTGTTATGCCTAGTTCCTTTGCAAATTTTCATATCCTTGTTACAAAATCCCATTTTTCTGTTTTGGCTGCTAAAGAGAATTTTTCATAAAAGACTCGAGCGATTTCCCTACAATTCAAGGTAATTGTGGAAGCAACCATAGGTAGAGAAACTGTGTTGAAAAGTGAAGAGGTGGACACGAAAATAGCATCAACAAAATCTATAAATGTTGCTAAGGACGTAGTAATGTCTTGGGAAGATATCCAAAATCTTCCAAAAGCCAAGTTGCTTTCAAATGAAGATTTGTGAAGATTTGAAAGAGAAAAACTTACTCAAATGGAAGTACTTGGAATTATCAAATTATTCAAAGAATCTGAGCATGCTAAGAGGAATTCAAGCACTTCTACAAACACACACATGCACTTTGAAGAAAAATTATTTTTGGAAAAAAATTAGTGCATAGGCACATGCCTCACAAGAAGTGCATGCCTCATTAAGAAGTCTAGAATTTTCAAAAAAATTATAACTATGGACATCTGTGTGTTAGGTTTACAAGCACACGCCAAACGAAACAAGTTACCAACTACATGTAGAGGAGAATGGACGTGTTTTTTGTAGAGGAAAGTGTAGTCGACAATCAAAAATCATTCCCTAAAATGATGGGTCTACAAAAAATCGTACACCTATTTAGGGCACAAGAATGATTTTTGTTGAATAAAAATTGCAACAAATATCCAATGCAAAAGTTTATTAGATAATCGTGATGTTAAAGGGAATGGTGTTTTCAAAAATAACCAAAAAAACACCTAGGATCAGGACGTGTGGATCAAAGGCACATTTTAGGCTCTTTTTCCAGTTTACAAGTGCACACCTAAAAGGACATTTATTATTTTTTTAATTTTGCACAAAACACTATAGCACACCTGCCTAAAGGGTGGTGGTTGTAGTCAATATAATTAAAATACATTGCTATGTAGGAGACCAACTCAACCAATGATAAGGAGGCATCTCCTTTTATAAGATTATTAACTTTCAAAATTAGATGGAGCTATAAATATAAAGAATTTATTCTTTCAAAAAGAGTAGAAATAGCTAAAAATAGAGGAAACATCTAATTTTATAAAGTAATCATTTATTTAAAGACCCTTTGCATATTGAAATTAGAGAAAAAACGAGATTGCTCTCGAATCAAAATTTAGTCATTCACATTACTCAAAAAACTATTACATTGTATTGCCTTTAAAAAGTCGTTATCCCGTATGAAACTATTTACGAGAATATAACTACCAAAACTAAATTTATTTATTAAATTAACAATAGCATGTTAATTTATTTATTTATTTAACTATATATGTCAAGTACTAATTCTAACACCCCCCCTTAGTACTAAAATAGAGGAAAACTAGAAATTAGTACACATATTCTTTCACTTTGATGTGGAATTTCTTCATCACTTGAAGTGTGGTCCTTTCCTTCAATTATCAAAGCGTTATCTTGCAACTTTCCATCAAGAAGATCCCGTGCTCTCCGTTTACAATTCAGTACTACATGCCCTATCTTTTTACAATAGAAACACGTGCCACTTGCATGTTTGAACTTTGTCATATGTTTGGATTTTTTGTAAGAAGTACTAGCTTTGTTTTGTGCAGTCAATGCAACTTGTTCTTCTAAAACATGTTTGTTTCTTTCATCAAGCAATGTGGATATAATACTTTCTAGACTTGGATTGATTTAGCTTAAGGTGAATACCTTGTGAGACATACTATTTGGCATACTATTTAAAAGAATGGCTTTTGCATCATTTTCCTTTATTACTTCATTTATACCAGCCAACTGATTTATCAAGGAACAGAATTTACTGATGTGAGACACTATATCTTCACTTGCTTCCATTTTCAAACAATACAACTTTGTTTTATAGTTATTTCTGCACTATCAGCTTTCGATCCAAACAAAGTATTCAATGTTTCCCATATGTCCTTAGAAGATTTTTTAAAATCTACATGATACAAATAAGGTTTAGATAAACCGAGACCAATTATAGCCAATGCTTTCTTATCTTTTACCTTCCATTTTTGAAATTCATCTGCATCTATTGGCTTTGTCACTCTACCATCAACAATTTCCCAGAGATCTCTTTCAATTAACAATATGTTGGCGTTTAAATCAGCACCTCTGGAGTGCTGATTGTAAACATTCAGCTATTTCAAATGTTTTGCAACACTTCTTCGTTATTTAAAGAGGAGAAGTCCCTCTCTGCTGGGAGCAATGCGTAGGGAAGGGAAATGTAAACTAAAGTTCCTATCTTTTTATGCTTCAGCGGCAGGACACAAGGGTGCACAAACACAATGCGCCGTAGCTAAGCTTTTTCTCTGGTTTCTGCAGATCTCAACTACGACTAATCTAGCTTTTATCTATCCAATACCTTCAAGGTAAACAGAGCATGAGGGTAAAGGAGCGGGAATGGGTTGGTTGGATCACCTGAATTCGCCGTCTCCCGAGAATATGACCGAGGCTCTGAACTCTCGGGTATACACCAAGATAAGGTTGGTACAAGCAAACACTCTATACGGTAAACTAGATCTGAGACCTGCCAAGGAGGAGGGACTCCTATCCGAGGTATGGGCTAGGAAATAGTTCACGAGAAACAACAATTTTACGATGCCTTGGCCAACGAGCTTGCTAAGGAGGAGGGACTCCTATCCGAAGTATAGCTTGGAAGTCAACACATTAAACAACAACAAACGATAACTTGTCAATAACAAATGTCCAAGGAGGAGGGACTCCTATCCGAGGAGGGAAATGAAACAACGAGCTATTAAACACAAGACGTGGACACAACTCAAAAAGATTGACCAAAATGCAAGCGCCTTCTGATATTCTCCTTCAAAGCTTCATCAACGAATTACAAAGGTTGGGAAAGCAAAGGCACGAAATCATGCACAATTACAATCGACCAACAAACTCTCATCCAAGAGTGAACAAGTATCCGCTTTCAAAGCTGTTGGCAACAATGGCGCAGCAATTTTGCATAGCAAGTAAAAGTTAAACAAATAATGAGCCCAAGGCTCTTATTTATAGAACTCAAAGGAGTGGGCAACCCCAAAATCTCCTTGAGTTAACAATGAGTTCTTGCCAATCAATTAGCAAGATTTATTCCTAAAAAGGGGGAACAAGCAGTTAACTGGAAAACTACTTCAGTTAACTGAAAGTCAACAAAGAGTCAACTGGAAACTACTTCAGTTGACTGAAAGTAAACTAAAGGTAAACTTTAATGAAAGTATCCCTCCAAAATAGACATCCACATTTAGTGGAGATCTAAGATCCACAAATCATGGAAGTCAAATAGACATCCTTAATCAGTGGGATCTGACAATGCATGATTTAAGGAAAGTGGAGTTAAACTTGGAAAGAAGCATCAAGTTAACTCCAACTACATTTAATACCATCTTGAGTTGACTTGGAAAGAAGCATCAAGTCAAACTCAAGTCTCATAAATGCCACTTGGAGGGTGTATGGCGTCCTTTTTTGGGTGCATTTATAATTCGCCATTAATCAGCAGTGTCTCTATCCATTGGTTGACTTCATCGGCCTCTGGGGAGTTAATGCTCTGTAGGATGATGACGTGGCGTCGTAGCATGATCTCACCCGTTGTGAGCTGATTTCCGAAGTCAATACACTGAGATGTTGCCTCTTCAAACTTGGTTGATAAAGCTGCTACCTTAGCCAGCTTGCAACCATCTGGATCATCAAGAAAGGTACTGCGGATGACATCCCTGAACTGGTTCTGTACAGTAACCATCTCGACGTATTCTCCTCCCTCACGCTGATATTCCATGCAAGGGAAAGATATCACCAACATTCTTGTGAAGTTGATAATAGTGGCAACCACCCGTCTGTAATCAATCAACTCTACTGAATGAGCGTCATAGGCTTTCACCTTGTACGCCAATTGTTCCTTCCAAGCAAAGAGATGTTGCTTGTTTTCCTCAGAGTATACTGATTGATATGCCAATTGCAAATCTGCAATTGTGCTTTCGTCTTCAAGCCTCTTTTCTGCAATCCTTTGTTCTGATTGCTGGATCTCTGCACGAAGTCCATGTGCTCTATCCCGTAACTGGTATAGGTTTGCCAGTATACATCTACCCTTGAGAACAAACTCTTCCACTTGATCTCTCAAGTGTTTGCCGAATGTTATCAATTGCCGATGATTTTGTTCAGCGGGGAGATCTAGTAGTCCTGCTGGTAGGGCTGAGACGTTTGGTGTGCCATGTATCAAGCTGGTTATGTAAGACCTCAGTTTCTGATTTTCAGCCTTTAAGGCTGCTTTTTCTTTACCATCCTTAGCCATTCTTTCTTGTGCGCTCACCGAGGCTATTCCAAGAAGGTCTGCCTCCACCTGTCGTGTAGTCTTCCCGAGGTTAAGTTGAGACAAAGTGTAGTCTCCTACTTGGACCTCGTGTATGCTTTTCTCTACTGGTGGAGCGGCAGTCTCTATGATGATCTCACACTCTGCATTCCTTTCTATGTGAACTTGATTCTTCAACCTTTTCGCCGATGTGTCTTGTGGGACGTGATCGAATTCGGTAAAGTCAAGTTCATAGGAGGGTTTTTCCCTCTTTCTTCCTAGGAAGCCTTCAAGCCAAATAGAATCTCGGCGAACTTCGCTAGGAGGGACGTGAGGCCCTTGTATGCTAGATGTGTGAGACTGTGCTGGAGCAATGTCTCTCGGTGGCGAATCCAAGTCGATGAGGACTTGTGACGCTGTGGTACTGGTGATATTGGCGGCTCTGCTTCCATAACAGGCACCGTTTCTGCTGCTGCTTCTACTATTGTTGCTTCTGCCATTGGCTCAGCCACTGGTTCTTCAACAACTACTGCTGCTGGTTCCTCCATGATAACTTCTGCTGAATCAGGGGTAGCAGTCTCTACTCTTTGTTCTGGGGCAGCAATACCCGTGATTATTTCAGGACCATGTGTGGCTTTCTCCACTGGTGTCCTCTGTGTTCTAGGCTTTGACATCCTCATCCCTCGGGGAGGATTGCACCATTGCTTCTGCCTAGGCTTCCTTTTTGAAGTGGAAGGTGGTGTAGACTGAACCTGTGGCGGCTCTGCTCTGTGAGGTATCACCTTTCTTGATTTCTTGCTGTCGAGATAGAGTTGGCTATTTCTAACCACTCTACTCGTTCTTTCTTCTATAGATGTGTCTTCTTTGGCATACCAATCCACTCTCGGGAGCGGTTGGGAGTCAACTGAATCTGCGAAGAATGAGGGGAGAGTGACTTCCCCTTCATCATCGGACAGGCCCTCGATGTCTGCTGACATAAAATCAGCAATTTGTGAGAGTCTGAACCTGCTGTAGTTCCTTCTTCGCACTTCATACTCGTCTTTGCAATTTACCCAATAATCTTCCATAGAAGACTTATGTGACGAGTGTTGCTCGAGGTGTGCTGCATAGAGTCCTCTGGGATCATAGGATCTTCTATCAATGAGATACTTGAGGTTAAACCTCGCTGTTTCCTGACTCATCATCTTAGCATCTGCCGCGAATCCACATCTATATAGTCCCATCTCAACAGGAAAGTTAACAGCTGTCTTCCTCTTCAAGCGCAAGTAGGCATGAACCTCGGACAACTGTCTCAGGAATTCCATGAAGACTACCCTATCTGAAGGGTATCTTGGTAGCATGGCGGGGTGGCCAATGTAGCCATACACGCGTATGTAGGAGAACGTAGGGAATTGAATGAACCAATCCGCCCAATCCGCCATTGCCTCTCTGGCTGTCTGTGAAATACGCACGTGCATCTCATGGTTAAGCTCACGTACTGTGTGCATAATGAAGTTATCACTCGTTCTCTTGAAGTGTCGCTCCGCTTGAGTAAACTCAAGACGTGCGAAATGTTCGTGAACCTTCTGCACACCTAAGGTTCCCACATTGTTCAATAACCTGAATTCACCTTGGAAGGCTATCAAGTATACCAGGTAAGAGCACATGTGGAACCTATGAGCTTCCAGATACCCAGTGATTTGTCGGTGGAGTGTGTCACTAATCAAAGTGGCCCAGTCATAATATTCCCTCTTGCCAATGATTTTAGCAATGATATAGTACATCCATGGCTGGAATTGACGACCATCTTCTTCTCCAGTGATTCTATTGAGTAGAGTGATTAACACTGCGTACTCATCTTTACATTCTCCTCGTCCCAACGGCTTAGGCAAGCTTGCCTTTGTCACTTTTAGCCATTTTTCAGCCATAACCTTTTTACATTTGTCCTTAGCTGTCTCAAATGCCCTCTCACATTCCGTCACTGATATGACTTTGCTGTTAGGACATGATGGAATATCAAAACACCGTTCGATATCCTGAGGCTTTAGACTGCAAACAATTCTTCCATCTGCTGCTCTGATTTCTCTGGTGGTAGGATTGTAATGCTTGATACAAGCGATTACAAGCTCTACGCTCTGTAGTGTGATGGGAATTGATGCGGCCTGCAGCAACCCGGATTCTTCAATATTCTGCAATGTGATTTGATTCATGCCTTCTAGCTGCTCCAAATCAACCACTGGATTTACTTGGTGTAAATTTGTGTCAACTGTTTTCAAGTAATCATGGAGTAAGACCGTCTTGGTCTCGTATTGTACCTGGGAGTACTGCATCTTGAAAAACTTAAAGATTGACTGTAATCTTGACCTTGTTCAGATGATTTTCGGAAACCCTTGAAAATAGCGCCTCGCCGAGAAGTATTTTTCCGGAAAAAATCTGGCACATGGGTTTTGTTCGTGCTTCAATGCTGAACAAACCCAGTTCCTCAGAATTTGGATTCTGAAACTTTTTCGGAAAAACCCCCAAAAATAGGAGGCAAGTTTGCTGATTTTGGAAAATTTGTCGAGATGGGTTTCTCTGAAAAATAATGCTGAATCAACCCAGTTGATCTGATCTGATATAGCCTGTTGCTTTTTCTGTCAAATGCAAGAAAACCTAAGACCAAGAAGAGAGGAAATAGACAGAAGGTGGATTGGAAGTTTTATCTGATTTCCTGAAAAAATCTATCTCTGGATCCAATCCTCAAAATAGCAATCCTCTTCTGCTTCAGATCTGCAAGAAAAATTGAAGAACGGATGAAAACCTTGTTCAGATCTATCAATGGCGTCCTTGAGAGCTTGTGGCTGATCTTGATCTCTTAACCTGCAATGAAATAATGAAATGGGACGCCTTCACCTTGAATATATATGTTTAAGCTTCAGATCCACAAATTTGGGGACCTAACTCAAGCTCAAAAGGTGATTTTGGCTTGATCTAAAGTTGAAAAGGTGATTTCCACCAATCGTGGAGCGTTTTAGCCAACTTTAACTCAAAAAGCTCTTGACTTAGTCAACAAATTGACCCTTGACTTCTTTAGGCGTCCCTTTTGGTTTCTTGCAAGTTTTTAAATATTTATTCTCCTGAAAGCCCTCTGTTTGATCCTGAATCTAGCGTTGTCTGTTGATCCTGAGATGTCGCGGACACATTCACTGCGGAGCTGGATCCAAACTGGAAAGAAGTGCCTGGGAGACATGATGATGAAAAGCTGAGTTTAGGGCTTCAAAAGAATGGGCGCCTTTTCCAAGAAAAGGCTCTTTTGCTAATGCCTTGGTGAATTTTCAAACTTCATTCTTCAACCTTTTGAAACGACCTCTCGTGCTTTGACCTGGATTTCTCGTTGATCAAAGAGTCAGATGATTTCGCTTGATGCTTCATCAGGTACCCAGCTCTGTTCTGCCACAAATGACTAACTTCAGAAAACCTGGATCTTATTTTAGGGTCCCTTTATTCAAGGGCGCCCCTCCTTGAAAAGGGCGCTTTTGTCTTTTGGCTTGATTATTTCCATCTGAAAAGTTGCCTACTTTGATCCAGATTATCCGTTGACTGCCCTGTCAGGTGTTGGTGCTTGCAGTTGCGTTTCCGAGATCTACTTGGGCTGATAAGGTTATCCTGGGAAGCCTTTTGTCATTTGTCAGCATCTGGAAGTCCAAAAGAAAGGGCGCCTTTCTTTTGAAAAGGCACTTTTTTCTTAGAACTTCGCCATTAACTGTGGTTTCCTAATATTTCCTCAACTGCCTCTTTTTGCTTCGTCAGCAGTTGCTAGTGATCTATTCATCGGATAATCGGGATGTTTGTTTCACTGTTGAGTCAACAATCAAACGTCGAGAATGACTGCTTTGGATGATCTTACTGACTGCATTTGACCCTCAAAGATCATGGGCGCCCCTGCTTGAAAAAGGCTCTTTTCAGCATTTTGAGTTCTCTCCTTCGTAACGTTTCTAGAGTTAGTCAAATTTTGACCTTTTTCACTTTCAGGAATCTCCTTCATCAAACAGCATCATTTTTTACCTTTTCCGCCATGGTTGCGTCGTTGAAGCTTTTGGAGTTTAACTTTCAGCACCTGGTACTGGCCAATCTGCCATTAATGGCTGCAGAGGTTCTAACTTTGTTCCTGAAAAATAGAAATAGACCCACCAGAGTAAAACATGTCTTTTGATGATTCTGACTTGACCAATGTGATCGTGAAGCCTTTTAATCCTATCAAAATCATTTTCAATCATTTCTGGGAAGGTCCTATTTTGGGGTTTCCCTGAAAATAGGGGCGAAAAACCCTAATTTTCAAATTTTCAGAATTTTGCACGTGTGTTCTTTGACAGAAACCCACCAAGATTCTATGATTGGTTTGACCTAAAACTGACTTAACATGGCATTTTAACAAGATTTAGCTCAATTTATACAGAATGCCAAAAAATTAATTTTGGGTACAACACAATAACTGTATCTGTATTTGCCAACTGTGAAAATCATTTCCATCAAACTTTTCATAAAGGCTTAATTTATCCATTTTGTGTTGAATAAAATGTCCTTAAAAAAATAATATTTATGTCTTCAATATTCCCCACACTTTCATATTTTAGAAAAAGAAAAACTCATGAAGAAACCCTAAACAGCATTTCTGTCAAACAAAAAACATCTGAAAAACTGTTTATTTAGTTTTTAAATAAAAACTGTTGGAGATGCCTATGTACTTCTCAAAAAGTGATAATATTCACTCTCACAAATCGCTGGCAGGCGAGGGTCTGCAAGAAAATACGGCCGCTGGAAGAGACATTTGTTGGAAATACAAAATGCCTGTGAAGTTCAGCACTTCAATAATGTATGAGCAGCATAGAATACAGAATGCCCGTGAAGTTTAGCGCTTCAATACAGAATCAATTAAACATTCAACAGCTCACCACCTGTGCCATGTATAATACGTTCCAACCTAGGACAAATAAACATTGCAGCTGATAAATTAATCACATGGTCAGGTTTTTGTCCACACACTTCTGCAATAGATTGGGGGATATATAAATTTTTAAAAAATTTGGGATAATAACAATGAACATAATGGAGTGTCAAACAATGGCAAGAATGAACACAATGGAGAGAAAGAGAAGAAATGCAGATGAATGATGGAGTCAGGAGGGTTTTGCACATGGTCTACATTGCTCACTTGTTGACGAATGCAAGAATAGTAGAAAACAATAGCAGTTGCACGTGGTCTTCATTGCAGTACCATTGTAAACATCGTTGTGAGAAATAAACAAACAAATGGAGAGTGATCAAAGAGAGGTCCAAGAAGAAACCCGCTCTGATACCATATTGAAATGAGAGAAAAAACGAGATTGCTCTTGAATCAAAATTCAATCATTCACATTACTCAAAAAACTAGTACATTGTATTGCCTTTAAAAGGCCATTATCTCGTATGAAACTATTTACGGGAATATAACTACCAAAACTAAATTTATTTATTAAATTAACAATAGCATGTTAATTTATTTATTTATGTAACTATATATGTCAAGTACTAAATTCTAACATTGCACACTTATTCATATTGGCAATTGGTTAGAGTAGTAGCATGGATGTACGTCAAGTTTGGAAATGCAATTTTGCAATCATCTATGGCAAGGGCATTTAATATTCATCAGCAATCTATCATACATTAGATCGAGCTCTACATTTGAAAAAACAATCTACTATGTTTTGAAGCACTATGAAGTTGTCCAAGTATTCTCCATGAAAGCTTTGTCAAGAGCATCTAGAGCCACCTTTCAAAAACTTCTATTTTTAATCCATGCTAAAATTGTTTGTGCTATTTTTGGAATTCATCATTTTTTAGGAGAAGAGTATATTTTAAGTTTCACTTTTTTAGCTTTCCGCTATTTTTAGCATCCTCTAGCTATGGCCAAAAGTCAACTATTGTTAGATTCAAGATTGTTTATCTCATCATGCAAGATATAGGAGCTTATTAAGGGATACTTCTAATATTTCAATCGTCAATTGAACAAACAATCACATATGTCAAATTAGAATTAGTGGATAGAATTAATTTGTAATAAAGCTTGCATTTAATGCAAGCAATCATAGTTAGGGTAGAAATGTAGTTAAATTCATTTGTTTTCATGCAATTATTTGCAAACAATATAAATAAGTACTGTTTTGCACTAAATTTTCATCAATGGTAATTCTCACACCTACATATGTTTTCATCGATGGTAATTCTCATGCCTAGATATTGTTTTGATTATATGGGAAAAGTAGGTTTTGAAGGGACCCGAAACCCTTTACAACAAAAGACACAAAATGCTACCATAAAAGATTTTCAAAAAGCCACCAGCAGCAACCCAACAGCCAAAAAACACAACAAAACGGGTGCTAAACAAAAGTATAACAACTAACAACCAACGGCACCCAGCAGCCACAAAACAGCAAAACAACCGAAAAGAAACCTAAACCTAGCAGGAAACAGAAAGCAACAAAGAAGAAGACTAGGCGCTAATCCAAGCTACCCAGGATCTTGGCCACCTCAATCTGTTGGTTCCTATGTCTTTCGACCATATCCAACAGCTCCTTCTTCTCAGCATCAAAGGATCTCTTCCAATCAACAAACCCTCTCACAGGAAATCCTTTGTCATCATCCTTAGCAGCTTTTTTATCTTTGTCGTTAGTCGCGTGCTCTTTCTCCATAAGCTCAGAGAAATAAACCTGATCCTCCCTAAGCTCACTAATCTTTCTGAAAAGGACTGCCAAGGAGTTTGCGCTTTTCTTCACAGAGATATGACAAGCCTGCATTAGTTTTTTGATATCAACATTCGTTCCCAAAACCTTGGCTTCCAGAGCAGCCAACTTTTCCTCACACAGAGATTTGAAGTCATGATAGGAACCTTCAAGGTCCACTATTCTGTCAATAAGAATGCCAGGAACCGAACCCTTGGGAACATTCTTCAGATTCTCCTTCAAACCTCTAATTTTAATATTAATTTTATTGAACTCCTACAGAGTCCACTTAGCAAACTTAAAGGTACCAGTGGCCCCAGACCTAGCCATATCCAGCAAATCATACATGGAGGTAGTGTCATCATCAAGGTAAGAAAAATCCTCAGAAAGAGGATTTATCTTCAAGGGCTCATGTTTAGCTTTTTTCTTCTTCACATCCTCCTCATTTAGACCCCTAATCTCCTTGTCCTGCTCCATCTTGGGCATGTCCTACATAGGGGAATCCTCAATGGCCACCGTTTTATCACCAAAATCCTTGACATCACCAGACACATTGGGGTCCTTAACCGGAACATCTAAGGCCTTGTTCTTCAGGTTAGCAATACGCTTCGACAACCTCCGCGGCTTGTCCACCAAACCCATAGCAATATCTTGTGTCCCCACCTCTAGGTGTGATGAACCGTCGCTCGGCTGTGATGATTTCATGGTGCTTGTAGGTCTGATTTGTGTTTGGTGTTTGTTTCTTTTGTGTTTTTCGTGTTTTGATGTTTGATGCCAATGATACACATGAATTTAACAAGGATATGCATGTAATAGAAACTCAAAATAAACCAAACTACTTATGAAAATTCGAACAAGACTCAAATGGTAGTCAAGAAGCATTCTTCATGATATAAGAGCTTACATGGAATAGACGACTTGCATCAAGTTTGAACAAAATACATCATATGAATTAATTTAACTTACAGCCAAACATCACTGTGAATAGTGACGTGCTACAGTACCCGCCCCTAGTAAAATGCTCATACAAACTAACTTACGAACTTCTCCCACCAAATAACGGATTAGAAGTCTTCCAATAGCAAGGGTGCCCCCTTTGGATGTGAAAGCAGCCACTAAAGAGAGGCGTTTTTCTTTCTTTTTGCTGTCATAAACCCTCAAACAAGGCGGCTGGCTGTAGATGCTTAAAAACAGCTCCAAAGTCTTCAAAAATGCAAGCAACTCCCTCTAGGTGGCAAATGGAGACTCTAGCAGCAAACCCCTTTCCAAAGGATGACTTCAACAACTTGTAAACAGCAAAATAAAGCTCCAAATGGATCAACAAGAAACTAACCAGCAACTTTAGGGTGGTATTTCACACCATCAAGAAGCCAAAATTCGAAGAACAAAGCCCAATCTAGGCTTTCCCACTGCTGAAATCAAGAAACCCTAGTTTCTCTCTTCCACAACTCCACACTTCCAAGTTTCATTCAACAAAATAACTCTATGCATGAATGGGTCGAACTTTCTCTTGCATTCTTATAATTTCTCATTGAAAACACTATTCATTAAAAAAATAAAAAATAAATAAAACACTATTCACTTAAGTTATGTCTTTTTTCACTTTAGCCATGAACAGTAACTGAAAAATAGAAAGTGACCCCTTTAAATAATAGACACATGGTCCCTAAGCCTGAGGAAGTGAAATAAATGGTGAAGATCATCATTTTAAGCTCCAATAACACGCCAAACGCACAAATTCACCACGTCACCATACTTCGGATACCAACACTGCATTTTACCGACCAAGTGCCTGTTCAAGTGACCCTCTATCTAGAACCATTAGCCTACGAGGATCGACATAATAGGCTAATCCACCAACTCTGATGCTTGCAAAAGAATGGGGACATTACACTAGGCCACCACCAACAGCATCCTTACCAACAACTGCCTCCACAGTTCTGGGAGAGGAATCATCCGACCCCACTTCCGTGTTCTCACTCTCAGAAAGGGCAAGCCGCTTAGCAACATTGTTACTCTTAAAACCACCCACCTTCCTCTTCTTCGAAGAAGTAGCCACAGCCACCGGAGATAAGTCCTCCTCCTCTTCATTCCATTCCTCTTCCTCATCTGAAGTGGGCTCAGAACCAAACGACAAATAACTTAAAGTCTTCTTCTTGCCCTTGATGGCAGGAGCCGGAGTAAGAGACTTAACATGCTCCATGATCAATAAAATAAGCCCTTCATGGAGGACGCCATGCCTAGATATCGTTAGAGTTGCTATTCATCAACTATTTAATGTTAGTGTTATTATTGAACCATCCAAATTGTTGTGCACTCAATAGCATTTACTACGCCTATCTTGCTTATGAATGTTTATTGAGATGTTTCATTATGTGTGCTAAGTATTAAATCATTTCAGCAAATTTGCATGCTTGTATTGCAAATGAACTCGAAGGTGTAGTTCATGACTTTGTACTGAGCCCTACATTTAATTTAACCATAGTGTTTGTGTTTATGTAGTATTCTACTCAATTTTGTGTATACTTATCCTACTCAATCTCTGTTTTTAACTGAATGGCATAAGCGTGTAGTCATAGGATTCATTTTTCATCAAAAAATGGAAAATCCTTTGCATAATGGTGAAAGAGTGTCTTAGCCTTTTACCCTAGGCAAAAACCAAGAAGATATGCATTTTGATCTTATTCAACATGAATGTGAAGCACTCCAAAAATCATTGTAAAGATTGTATATTGCAATATACATATTATCCAGTTTTAGATTAGTTTTTAGTTTGCACACAGCTTCCCCTTCTAATTTGAAAAGTGGTTTTACTACACATCTATTTCATTTTGTGTCACACTAAAAGGTGTGAATTAAAATGCTAACAAGTGGACATGTTTGTAAACACACAAACTACAAGAGGACAACAAAAAACTGTCATAATGTTGGAGCAAAAAAATTGGAAGAAAGCATGAGAAAAAATGACATACACAATTCTTTTCAAGCACATTGAACTTCTTTCATATGGAATTTTCAATTTAAGGCCATTTTATTTTATAGAGAGCAATTTGATAGTTTCCACTCTTCCAAAAAAAAAAACTTTTTATGCATACAACCATAATAAATGAAAAAACATGGTGTTACTTTCCAAGCATATACTATGCCCTGAAGTTTGGAATTTGGATTACCACAAGATCTATTTGTACATTGTTCATCCCAAACAAAAAATGCAATCATATTCTTTGTAATTTGCAGTCCTGTAAAGCATGATGAATCATAGTTAGAAATTTCAAACTACCTTTGACTGAATGTTCAAATATTTGATGGGTTTTATGTTTCAACTGTTATCTCTGCTTGGTTTGATAGTTTGGACATGGTGGAGCAACTGCGCTTAAATTCATCTGGGAGTAATACATCCAGCTATCGCCTATTATAAAGCACAATGTAATTTTCATGGGTTTCTAAATTGACTACCCACTCGCTAACCAGTTTAGGGTCAAAAATGATTGCTAGACACTTTGAAATCCTTTGTGCTAGATAATTTCCATATTGGGTTCCTATATGCAATTTTTATCTAGATGCTGGCTGTGAGATAATATAAAACAAATGGATGGACTTGTGGCATCTATGATATTAGAGAATCCACAAGTACAAACCCATTTTGTCTCACCATACAATAACTATCCACAAGTTTCTGGCATATTTGTCATTGTATTTTTTCTTTAAAATAATTATTAATATGACAGAAAATAAAAAGTTAAGGTCACACTGCCCATAAAAAAGCAATTTCTTCAACTAGCCTATATTCTTTGAAAGTTAAGGAATCAAATACCACAAACAGAAACTCATTTGTAATTAGGTGAAGTTATGAATTCCTGAATTTGTTGACCTTACAGATCCAGATGCCATGAATACAAGCTAGTTTAAAAGATAGGAATGCTGATACATTATCTCAATTGAAGTTTAATAAAGAGCAAAAAAATTCTGAGTTTTACTGATTGAAGTTCTCTTGACAAACAACATCATTATATGCCAGTAAGCAAGTAAACACAATTTACCTGATTTCCTCGCTGGTAAAGACTGTGAAGGCTCTCCAGGTGATTGTGATTATAAACAACCTGATCTCCAGAGTCATCGTCATCTGAAAGCAGAAACAATTTAAAAATTCAAATGTACACACTCTGAAAGTAGAAAAGGGAATACCAATTGATCTAATTTAAAAAATTTAATGTATACCATAGATTCAAGTTTATTAAAACAATTCCCTGAAAGACAAAAAGAATTGCCTAAGTTTAAACCTGTGGAAAACGGTCAAGAAATGTATAAACATTCAATGGAAGTCCATAAAAACATCTTATAAATGACAATGGAGAGTTGCATAAGCCATATCTTCAAAAGTCTAGGCTCCAAGACAAATGAAGCCTAAATATAAAGTTATAAACAGAAGTTATCCTTTGCTAACACCTAGGAGCAACAGAAGTCTTATTGTTCAGTTTGTTATCATTAGTGTAATTTTCAGTGTTACCCCAAGTTTCCGGGACAGGGACGGCAGGGGATGGCGGGACGGGTCCCCAAGCCCCCCATTTTTCAAGCCAAATTTGGGGACAGCAGGGTTACGGCTATATAAAATATAGGGAAAATTTTAAATATATAGGGAAATTTTAAATTTTCATATGAAAACTATTAATGATATAGCAGCTTCGGTAGCTCCTTCCAGCTCAGCTCCTTCGTGGTATCATAAATTGAATGATAGCCGTTGGCTATTCAATTTATATTCATTGTTTTGTTTTATACTCTCTTCATATTATGGCTGACATAAAAGAATTCGAATTGATCATTTATTAGAAGATATCTAATATTTATCAAGGCCGACATATGTTATTGAGGCCGACCTATCTTATATTGTTTATGATTATATTGAGGCCGACATTATTGAATTGTAATTGACACTTACTTTGGCCCACCTTATGATAAGAAGAGGTGCGACCTCTTCAAGATGTATATATACACAAGACCATTCGTCCATTGGAATCAATCCAGCTGAGTTCGGTCATTCACTTCATTTCAATCTGATCAAGTGCGAATCTGATTAAGTGTGAATCTGTTCAAGTGCGAATACATTATCTGGTGGAGTTCGACTATTTCACATCAGTTCTGTCAAGTGCGAATATAGTATCAAGTGCTAATGCGAATACAAGATACAGGGCGATATATGCAGCACTAATACTGTATACAATGCGGACTTAAGACAGTGTGATGATCTAACAGATCGAAGTCTTATTGCAGGTTGTGAATCACCACTTATTCTGAAGATTGTCAGATCTGTATTCACTCATTTCTGTATATTGCCAGGTGTGAATTGGCAGACTGTTACCAGTTAATCCATCTTGCCAGGTGCTGTATATCGGTCTTGTGCTAGACCTCATTGTAATATGTAAAGTTGCCATCGTTACATCAAATATAAGAGAGATCTTTGTTGCTGGGTTTTTCTCCCTCAAGAGGAGGGTTTTCCCAGGGTATATGCTGTGTTACTCTGTCTGATTTTTTGAATTATTTCTGTGCATTTACATCTGATCATAATTTCAACAAAAACATGGATAAAGCATGCATAATATACATTATAGAACCTTAACATATAGATTTTGTGTTCAAAATTCTTTGTCAATACTTAATATGCATTCAAAATTCAGAATTAACATACATGATACAACCTCCAAGTTATAACTTATAAACTTATATCAAAATGCCCAAAGGCTACATTGCAGCCATATAGTTTTAAAGTTTAAACTTTTACATTATGAATCATGATATGACAATCAAAATACAAAAAACAAAGTGTGTTGCTGCCCCTAATTTGTGTCTCCCATAACCGCATCAAAATCAGAGTCATCCTCTGAGTCACTGCCACTGCAATGGTCCACCTTAGCCTCAACCAACTAAATCCCAACCAATCCCTTTGGTGTCTCCTCCTCATCAACCTAGGCCACATCTTCGGGATCAATATCCCACCATAGAGCTGGAGTCTATCGATACTCTAAAGTCTGATGATCCTGAAGCCGAAGAGCACTGTGCACGGCCACTAGCTTCTCCACTCGTCTAGAGGTAAGTCTATTCCTCTTGAGGAAGTGGATAAAGCTATGTGTGGACCAATTCCTCTCTGCAACAGAGAAACTAGCAACCTGTGCAAGAAGGTGAGTGGCAAATGTCTTCAGCTATGGTGTGTCCCTCCCATGCCATGTCCACCATCCAATAGGGTTTGTTTGAGCTAATATAGCTCTATCAAACCTCGCTTGTGGTTTACTCAAATTTGGGCCACGAAGATTTGCAAAGTCAAGGAATAGTGAGTGAAGTATTGAAGCTTGCTCTGCTGAATACATCTTATCAATGGTTTGTGTGAATCCATCTAAAACCTTTGGGTCATCACATGGAGGCACCCTACCATCCCTTGGTGCATACCATTTGGGATTTTGAGCAAAGGAAGCCATATGAAGAGGGGTGTTCATTGTGTTCCACCTCCTCATCACAATGGGCCTAATGTGTGTCTAGTATAAACTCAAAGTGGGATCCTTTACCAAAATTGTTTGCTTTATCTTCCCAAGCATGTTGTTAAATTGTAGAGAAGGGGGATTCACTGCTCATGAGTCTCTTCGTTCTCAAGAGAATTAGAGGGAGCGAACTACCCTAAACTACCTCAAGCTTAGTTGAAACGGATTAGGGAACCGAATGAAGAAATTGCAAAGAACGAAATATCAAGAATCTACTATGGACAGACTACTTCAGAGACCAAAAAAGTAGAATTAGTAGATCTTTGTTACAAGAGGAATAACTCTCGGGCAAAGGATAGCAGCACATATTCAAGACGCCAACGCAGCACGCTGGAGTCTGAGGGATGCGCTGGCGTCCTGTATGAACAAAGAGCTAAATCACAAGACAGAAATGCAACTATTCTACTAACGTGTTCAAATTTGAGGTCTATTCAACAAAGCAAAGTAACAAAAAGCAAAAAGACCTGAAAAACACAAAGGAGAACGAAGGAGAAACTTACAACGGGTCCTGTGTTTGGGTTTTTCCTCCAAGCTTCACTCGGACAACCTGCACACAAGACGAATGAGGAAAAATGTTGGGCTATTTTGGGGCTTGTCGTAGTCAAACCCCCACTTTGGTGTTCCGAGCTCCACGAACAACCAAATAGATAGAAAAGTGGACAAAGTAAACAAGTACAAAGTGATAAAAGCAATCCCCACTCAAAGAGGAGAACCCGTATCACAAGATAGCAAATGAAAAAAGTATTTGTTCGCAAATAGACAAGAAGCTAAAAGCATTACCAACAGTTCGCGGCCCCCTTTTGCTTTTATATTCTCCAAATCCCAACGCCCCCACTTGGCCAAATAAGCATTTAAATAAATATTTGCTTTTGCTTCCTTTTAATAAATTTGACTTTTAATATAATATTTAATAAAGCATAATTAAAAGATAATACTTTATTAAATGCCACTTAACCCTCTTATAACACCATATTATAAAGTCCTCATTAATAAATAATATTATTAAAGTCAAATTAACTTTAATAATAAAATTAAATCATTAATTCCCAATAATAAACCAACACCAACTCACAAGAGTGATCCAATCACATTTTCCAGATGTAGGCATGATGACAACTAATCCAGGCATGACTTACTATAAATAGTATGCGCAATATGACCAAGTGACTTACTAAAAATAGTGTGGGAGAAAACGACCAGGATGACCTCCAAAAGGCCCACCACCAATATACTGAGTCATTGAGCAGAAGAATTCTCAAATGAACATCAAAAGGCCTACCGAGGAGCCACTGATTGCCCTCAAAAGGGTCCCCTAAACATCTCATAAGCCTACAAGGACCAAATAGTTGACTAACCACTGCAAAGATACTAATCTACAAAAAGGGGACATTACAATCCACCCTCCCCAAGCAATCCTCACCTAAACACCCAGGATTGTCTCTTGAATGTCGGGATCCCAAATCAATCTGTAAAATGCTCTACCAAAACACCACTGCAACCACTGGATAATGATAGAGCCAAACTCAGAAACTCTGTCAATCACTATCTAAAATAGAAACAAAATGCCAAGCATAGTGGATCCTAGAGCCCACATCCCAACTGGAAGCCTGCCATACTCAACACCTGCTGACCTCCGTTGTGCGACTCTGATATAATCTTCACCAAGTTGAAGATGGTGAAGCAACACACTATAATAATCTTCATGTATCATAATCCTCCA
The DNA here is from genome assembly GCA_007258455.2 of Sequoia sempervirens. Lineage (NCBI taxonomy): Eukaryota > Viridiplantae > Streptophyta > Pinopsida > Cupressales > Cupressaceae > Sequoia > Sequoia sempervirens. Next base: position 134,422 of record VDFB02274297.1, on the reverse strand, counting down.
TGGGTGTACTCCACCTGGATCCCATGGAAAAATTTAGAATTTGTCATTCCTGACTCCTGATGGCTCCTCCTACACTATTCTAATTACACCAGGAATGCCAAACCACTCAAACTTTGCTCCTATATCATGTATCCCTACAGCATGATTATCTTGTAGAAGCAGCTCAGAATACCTGTAAGATTTGTCTCCTTCCATTGAAGGAAACACCTCCAACCAACCATCCAACTCACACTTGTGTGTCTTTTGCAACATAGTCAAATCAAATGTGAGTGGGCTGAAAGTAAAACTATATGCACACCACACAATGTACACACTATGGAATGCATCAGTAAGCCCTGTCAGAAGCCCTGATCCAATACTAGGATCCCAATTCCTGTGATTATTGCCAAACTCCATACAAGGATGAAAAAAGAGCACCATCATCCAACTCAAAGAGTGGATTATCATAAGACACATCAGCATCAACCCCAAACAAAGGATTATTAACAAATTGAAGACTATCCTCTTGCTAATCTAAATCTCCTCTTTCTGATTTTTTGGGGCACTGGACAAGATCATACTCCTCCTGAAAGCAATCTTGCTCCTCCATCACCTGTTCAATCTCTTTTCCCCTTCTTCTACTCTCCTTTCCCCTGAGAGAGATAACACGTAGACTACCTTCAGACATTCCACTCAACACATATTTCCTACCATCAACCTCAAATTTCATTTCCATTGTACGCAAGTTGAGGAAAAACTCTTTGATTGCATGAAGCCACTTCATGCCTAAGACAACATCCATCTCACCCATACTGACAACATAATAAACTTGGAACTCATAATCATTCAGCTGCAAGGTGAGATTAAGAATCCTCCTCTTACACGTGAGAGTGAAGCCATCTACAACTCTCACTCTGAACCCCTCAAATTCCTCTATCTGAAGTCCACATTTAGCAACTAGCCCCTCATAAATGAAGTTATGAATGGCTCCTGTATCAAGCAAAGTGATCACATGCTGCCCACTCAAGACTCCTCTAATTCTGAATGACCCCTCTCTTTGAATGCTAGAGAGTTGTGCTATAGGGGACACCTTTGCTACGTCTATTTCTGACTCATCGGATGCTCTACCCATCTCACTGTCGTCTGGATCAGATTGTTGTTCAGAAATTTCAGAATTGGTTTCATCAGCATAAAAGTATTCCATCTAATTTGCATGACCCTATATAGGACACTTATGACCGAGTTCCCAAGCCCCTTTGCATTTGAAGCATATTTCTGCCTCCTCAAGTCTTTTATGGAGTCATCATTAAGTTTTTGTGATGGTTTCTTTTGCTGGTCTGCAACTTTATGATGAATCTCATCCTTTGGAGAGGTGATTGTTTTAGGCAGAAACTATTTTTTTGGGGCAGCAAGCTGCATGTTTCGTGCCTTCTTCATTGCATCCTGTAATGAGGGAGGATCAAAGGCTTTAATCCACCCACTTAAGGGCTCCATAAGACCCTCACTAAAGAGAACTACTAGTCTCCTCTCAGAAATGTCGGGAACCATTACAGATAGCATCTAAAAATCAGAGATATAAGACTCCAATGAACCAAACTGCTTCAATTGTGCAAGCTCACAAAAGTATACCTCTGGATCTTTCTTGTCAAAACATTCGATGAGTTTATTAGTAAACTCATCATAGGCGGTAATTGACCTATGCCCAAGCATGATCAATCTGTGGTACCACTACTCTTGAGCCAAACCATCCAAACGAAGAGTGGCAAATCTGATTGCCTCTTCCTTAGGCATGGGCCTCAAGGAGAGGTAGTTATCCAATTTCTAGACCCAGGCACATGTTGAACATTTATCACTACCATCAAAATGCTCCAAAGTTATTTTATTCACTGTCTGTTAGAAGTTTCTCAATGCATGCAGTGCTCTGGCCTCTAATCTACCAACTGCAATTGCCCTTTGTCTCCTCTGGTTCAGGAACTGCTCAAAAGTCAACATATTCCTAATATCAGGAGGAAGAGTGATATACTTTGCATGGTTGGCCCTGACCTCATCAACCATGGATAACTATTGCTCGGGAAGTTGATCTTGGTGAACATGTGCCTCTACCCTGCGTGTGAAAGTAGGTTGCAAGGGTCTAGACATGGGGAAAATTGTAGTCCTCTACCTATCCTCAGGCTGTGTGTTGGAGCAACTAGTCTCCTTAGGACGCATTATATGACAAGGGGTAGGATTCTAGTTCATTTTATGCAAGAGTTGTGCCATCATGTCCATCATGGTGTCAAATTTGCGCTCTGCTCTAGAATCAAGACTAAGTGAACCAATTCATCCCTTATCTCTATCTACCATGGCTCCTGTAAAATTCTCACTGTCACTGGGTGAATTGTGGATACCCAATGCACCTGCAATAGTTTGACCTTCTAGCAGGTGCAAGGGTTGCCATTGTCCTGTACCTTTGCTATATACCTGTTTTTTTCCCACTCATGAATTAACTGCACAAGCTGGCAAGAAATTTCACTATAATAACCCCCTCCAATCTATAGTTTTGTTTTAAATGGCTTTTCTAATTTTTTGTGGTTTTTCCAGGAAATACAAGAAATGCAAATATTTGCAAAATAAACAATACCAAGCAAATGCAAAGAACAAATAAGCCAAATTTTATTAATGCTTTAAGAAATATGATGGACTCATGCCCAAATTACATAACATCTGATTTCAGGTCTGATTTTGGAGTTATAAGCAATGTGGAATCCCCACAAAATGGGATGCCACACCTCTATACCTGATGATCACGCCTTAAATTTGCTGCTATTTTGTTTATAAACCCTAGACGCCTCAAGTTTGACTGTCTGCAGCTCTTAAAACCAATTGATCTGCTCCAAGAAACCCTCACGCCTAACCTAGGATGTACGGCCTACATAAAATGGTTCACACGTGCTAGCTGAAGGTTTGTAATCTGCTGCAATCCCACGTGCAAGCTTGTGAAGGTACAACAGCAACAATACTCAAAAAATCAATATCTAATCTGCTCAATAAATCTATGTAATTGCTGCAACTGAAGATCTCTTGAATCCAATGAAGCTCTAATAATAACCTCTAAATGAGATTATTCAATCTAACGCCCTTGGGTGATCTTTCACACCTATAGACATTGTTCTTTTCGAGGGATTTCGTCCTCAGAAAAGCTCAATCTCCAAAACCAACAAACCCTTGCTCAATTTCTTCAATTTTGCACAAGTTTCAATGAAATAATCAATAATGAAGAAAAGCAAACACTTTTGCTTTTATATTCTCCAAATCCCAACGCCCCGACTTGGCCAAATAAACATTTAAATAAATATTTCTTTTGTTGCCTTTTAATACATTTGACTTTTAATATAATATTTAATAAAGCATCATTAAAAGATAATACTTTATTAAATGCCACTTTACCCCCTTATAACAACACCATATTATAAAGTCATCATTAATAAATAGTATTATTAATGTCAAATTAACTTTAATAATATAATTAAATCATTAATTTCCAATAATAAACCAACACCAACTCACGAGAGTGATCCAATCACATTTTCCGAATGTAGGCATGATGACAACTAATCCAAGCATTACTTACTATAAATAGTAAGTATGAGCAATATGACCAAGTGACTTACTAAAAAATAGTGTGGGAGAAAATGACCAAGATGACCTCTAGAAGACCCACCACCAATACATTGAGTCACTAAGCAGAAGAATATTGAAATGAATATCAAAAGGCCTGTCGAGGAGCCACTGATTACCCTCAAAAGGGTCCCCTAAACATCTCATTAGCCTACAAGGACCAAATAATAGACTAACCACTGCAAACATACTGATCTAGAAAAAGAGGACATTAAACCTACATATTCTAAATCACATATTTTCTATATTAATGGTGGGCTCTTCATACCTTTATAATCTTTGCTCCCATCAATATACATACCTCCTCGTTGTCGGTACCATTTCACTTCGTCTACCTCGACTATTGGCGGCACTACTAGATTATGCACTACACGCCACAATTCGTTAGACGGTAGCAGTGGTAGTTCCATGTTGTGGCCTAACGCCCATTGTATAACGTCTTCGTGCTGTTTAGAACATTCTATTACAAAATAGTGTTCGGCCATGTATACTAGCCGTAGGCTAGGGCCTTCTTCTTCCTAGTCTTTCGAGTTCCCTTACATCTGCCACTCTTTGATTGTCTTCCTCTTCTTCTGTTCTTTATCTAGTTAGTAGCTTATGTATCCTTTTCTCCATCCTGAGTATGGTGCTTTCAAGTGCCATCCGCCATGTTTAATCCATTCTATAGGTGGTCTGAAGAGTGTGGTGGTTAAATGTGGATGAATTCTAGGTACTGCTACACGTTCCAATTCTTGCAAAATAGGTTTGGTTATTACATCTTTTGGTCTTTTTGGTACTCGCATGGTCGGTTTCTCACTTGCCATCCAATCCACCATGTTGATCACAATTGTTCTCTCCTTATATGGCTTCAATTTGGATCAATTTATACTATCTTTCAGTATTTTGTCATCCAAAGTCTCGAGTTTGATGGCTCCATTATCTGAGATTTCTCAGATTTTAAATGGATCAAGCCATCTCACCTTGAATTTACCAGGTTTCAATGCGTTACAGTTGTTATATTTGAGAACCAACTGTCCTAGCTAGAAGTTTGCCTCTCGGAAGTGTTTGTCGTGCCAACATTTCCTTCTTTTCTGCATCACCTTCGTTGCCCATTGGGCAAGTACTCTCTTTTCATCCAATTTGTTGAATTGAAATAACTATTCCTTCAAGCTCTCTGTGTCGCCTAGTCGGTTCTCGACAGCAATCCTCAAACTAGGCACCATGTACTCAACGGGAACTATAGTTTCCTGGCTGTACATCAATTGGAATGGCGTGTGGCCTGTCATCACCTTGTATGTCGTATGGTATGCCGATAGCACCGCTAGCAACTTCTCTTCCCAGTCAGCTTCCTCGATGCCACATGACTTGTGAATGACCGAGACGAGCACCTTATTCGTCGATTCTGCTTGTTCGTTCATTCTCAGGTAGTACGGGATTGACAAGTTGTGAAAAATCTAAAACTCCATCGTTATCAGGCGAATGACATGGTTGACAAAGTCTCTTCCCCTATTGCTTGTAATACATATCGGGATGTTGTACCTCATGACTATCTATTTGTAGATGAATCTCGTTGTACTAATTGCAATGTTGTCTAGGAATGCCCGAGCCTCTGCCCATTTGGTTAAGTACTCTGTGGCAACTACTATGTACCTACACCGATGGAGTTGGCTAACTTTCAGTGGACTGATGAAGTCTAGTCCCCATTGCTCGAAAAGTTCCTGAGGCTGAGATGGGAAGAGCGGCATGTAGTCTCTCTTCAGCGATTTTCCAACTCTCTAGCAAGTATCACATCCAACCACCCATTCTCAGGTGTCGGTGTACAACGTCGGCCACTGCAATGTCCCATTTTCAAGGAGTTCAATTGATCAACATTTGCTCTCTGAGAGCTCTCGTATTATTGATTGATCATATTTGATCAATAATATATTCTCATTTGTTGTTATTCAAAGATTATAATGGACGTATACATCAGTTGAGCGATTCTCACTAGGTATGAACGATAACAACGGTTGATTGATATTTATTAAATCAACATCGATTCCCAGCCTGTCATGAGTTTTTGAAATAATAGTCGTGGCATATCGTTTGCATCATTAAGAGGGGCAATAATAGTGTGAACCACCTAAAATCTTCATTTGTCTTATCTGTCGAAAGCATAATTGATGAAGAAAATGGTTATCGGGCCGCTCATCAAAGACATCGATAGCAGCAACATTGGAGGATTATGATGTGTCGATTGAAGTCAAAGTTAATCCTACTGATTGCGATATTGCAAGTATATATTAATATACATTTGCATCGTTAGAGTTAAGACTTGTATATGGACGTCCCATTCTATGTGAGTTGTTGCTATTCTGTAATGGCCAATTATAGTTCCAGACTGGCGAATGGCATATGAGATGCTTATCAACTCCAACCTCCAATGGCTACCCGTCTATAAAAAAGGGAAAGGAGTCAGGATTGTTATTGAACATGGAGTCACGATAATTTGTCAAAAATAAATGCCAACCTCATGCCAATATATGGATCAAGGTGAATCTATCGCACTGGTATGAAAGAAATGAATCTTTGATGTTACACGAGCATCATTTTGGATGGCTCTGTCTTAGATGTGAAGAACATTAACAGAGTTATCATTACTAATTACTTCCAATAGCAATTCGAGGCAACAGCGAATGTATTAAGAAAATAAGCGTTTGATATTCCAACAAACAATAATAATGATAATCGCTTAACTAAAAGACATGTCCCTTTTAGTGGACATTTCTCTTCAAGAGACACGTCCTGTCTATTCAGGCATTAAGAAATAAAGGGTGATAAGAAATGAAGAGCAAGGGATCATCAAATATTGCAGGCATATACATTTTAGAACAAAAGACCTTAGTGCTCTAAGGAGCCCATGATCATCTAGTAAGGGACGCATGAATAATAGGTAAATATTCAGATATAGCACCCACTTCCAAGTCGCATGAATATGAGATCCTAATCTGAAACAGCGAGCCAAGGTAGGCATCAGCCTATTATATCAACCAATCACATGTATTTAAAGTATTAAATCAAAAACAGTGAATTTCTTATTAATTTAGACTTAATTTCCAGATTCATAATAAGAATCAATCACCATTATTATCACCATATTATTAGCCAATAAACAAACTGGTATTATTCATTTTTATCATCTCTTAAAAGTAGTGCTTGGCTTATTTTGATATCTTATCTATATTAATAAATGCAAGAATTAAAGTAATTCTACAAGGAACATTACAACATTACAAAGCACCATTCTGTGATATGTTGACAACATGTTTACATTATCAACCCTTCTTGGATTAAATCATAAAAACTACCAATCTTGGGCAAGGGTTATTACAACCACCATAGACCTGCCAACAAGATTTTATGTGTTGTAGCATTTGGCCCCATATGTTCTCCTGCCAATCCTTCATGAGCTTTCTTAAGTACTCCTAGAATTTCTTCTTCCATGATGCATCGTCATAGTATTTGGTCCGACCCCATCTTATATAACAGCCCATTGATGAGCCGGAATGTTTTACTCTTTAGTAGTAGTTTTCTTCGTTCCCCCGATGGCATCTCCTTGGGAAATGTGGACGTAGACAGGTGCTCTCCGATGCTCTCATACCATTGGGGGTTGTGCTGCAATTTGGAATAAGTGTGTTTGGGAAGTCTTCATTTACTCCTAGAGGTTCACCCAATTATATCCTAGAGAGTTGATCGGCGATGATGTGGCTCTTTCCTGGTCCAACAATGATAGTGAAGGTGAATTTTTGTAACAACAAGAGCCATCGGCTTACCCTTATTTGAATTATCGACTTGTTCACCAGATACATAAGGACCCAATGATCAGCATAGAATGTGATGGGTGTCGCCAGCAAGTAATGCCTGAACTTTGTACGGCATAAACCATTCCTAGTGCTTCCCTTTCTATCAAACTATAATTCTTTTCTACCTTCTACACTAGACGACTAGCAAAAAATACCAAGTGGTCTAACCCTTGCGGTCCCACCTGTGACAATGTTGCTCCTATAACGTAGTTTGATGCTTCGAAATGCACATGAAATTCTTTACTCCAATCTAGGTATGCTAGGATTAGAGAACTAATTAGTCGTACTTTCAACTCGTTGAAGGCTTTTTCCTAATCTTTTGTCCACATGAATAGTTGTCCCTTCTTGGTGAGTACGTCCAATGGATAAGAAATCTAGTCAAAGTTTTTGACGAATCTCTTGTAGTATCTGACATGGTCGAGAAATGACTTCACGCCAGTGATGTTTTGGGGCAGTTCCATCTGTACGATCATCCGAATTTTATCTAGGTTGGTCTTCAATACAACTTTGCAGATTGTGTTCGAGCAGTTTCCCCTGAGGCACCATGAACCAACATTTCTTCAAGTTTAATGCCAATCGTGTGGCTCTACACCGTTCCATGCATTCTCAAAGAGCCTTCAAATGTGTGTGTTCGTCATTGTAAATCGACCAATCATCCAAGAATGCCTTAAAGTTGCCGACTGACATCTTGTCAAATATGTGTAGAATTATTCTCTAGAAAGTCGTCAAAGCATTGCATAGACCGAACGGCATCCAATTGTATGCATATAATTTGTCTTCAACCACGAACGTCGTCTTTAGTTTATCCTCCTTGGCTATGCTTATCTAATTATAGCCCGACATAAATGAATAGATTTCATGGCCAGCCACTTCCTTCAATATTGAATCAATGAATGGGATCAAGAAGGGGTCCTTTATAGTTACCACATTCAGACTTCAAAAGTCCAAACATATATGAATCTATTTGGATTCTTTCTCTAGTGATATGACAATTGGTGACACCTAGTCGCTAACTTCAACTTTAAAGATGATTCCTGCTTCCAACATTTTTTCAAATTCTTCTTGTACCTTGGCAGCATATTTTTTATTCATTCGATAGGGCCTCTTCCATACGGGTTGTGCTCCCAATACCAAGGGTATTCTATGCATGCATAGTTTTGGAGGTACACCTTTCAAATATTTATACATCCATGCGAAGGCATCTTTGTATTCCATGAAGATTTTGAATGTTTTCGCCTTCAAAACTGGATTCCAATCATCTTTGACTAGAATCATTCAGGGGTTGTCCTCTTATCCTAAATTCACCTTCTTTATTTTTGGTTCTTCATACTTGATCGTCTTGTCTTGTTCAAAATTATGTGTTGGCATCTCGTCCACCCTAGCCACTCCGTCCTTGTACTCCCCATATTTCGGAGGAAATGCTCGACTCATTAAGGCTTTGTCCTCCTCTTCTCCTTCAATCTCTTTGATTTGTAGCATATTGCAATCTTGTCAGAATACTTCGTAATCCTCCATTTGTTAGTGGAAGAATCCATTAAGTGAACTCGTCTCATCCTCCAAGCAATGTTGGAGGTCTAGGACACCTTTGTCATTTGGTTCCATAACTCCCCTATCTTCATCTATTCCTGATCCTCCTCCAAATTTTGAGTCGAATGATGCCAATTCTTCGGTGACTGCTTGATTTCTCAAGTCGATCATGTACTCTCTCCCGTTGTTCTCTATGGAGAGTGTATTTCGCTTCTAGTTGTGGTATGCCTTGGCTGCAACCAGCCATCCTCTCATGAGTAATGCATCATACACCTTTTCTCCAATGGGATGACTACGAAATTTAATAGGAATAGTTGGGTCCCGATCGTCACCTTCTAGGCCATCAACATTCCCAATGGTTTGATGCCATGCTGGTTGGCGCCCACCAACTAGAATATGGGTGGCCAAAGTGTTGGCTTCCCAAGACACTTCCATGTTTCTTCAAGCAATACGTTGACTCTCGATCCTCTATCGACAATCGTGTTTGTTAAACTGTTTTCCCTGATCTCCATTTGCACAATAACCGGTCTCTTCCCGATGTTTACCACCAACAACATTGGGTCGATGACTTGTTCACCTTCGGGTGGCAGCCCCACTACCATTCCTTTTCTTCAACCCACCTGTTGCCGACTTTGCTCATCATTGACTATGTTATCACCATTTCAATTTTGGTACCTTTGTTGAACAAGACATTTGGTACCCATCCGCTACCATCATATTAAACCCTTCATGTTCAACTGTTTGAAGCCCTTTCTTGGCGACCAAGGTTGAATCAATAAAGTTATGAGTAGCTCTGCTATCAATAAGAACCGTTATCCTTTGTCCTTGCAATACACCACAAACTTTAAAGGAGTTAAATCTTGGAGTTTCAGTCATAGTGGCAATTACACCACCCAGTTTTTCTTCTGGTGGAGACTCCTTTACCTTTGGTGGTTCTTCATTCGTTTCATCTTGCTCACTACTTAGATCAAATTTGTCTTCTTCATCACTATCGGGCACAACCTCGATATAATGAACCTTCCCCTTACCGAGGCATCTATGGCCTGGTGCCCAGGGTTCTTTGCAAGTAAAACAAAGTTTCTTCCTCCTTAACTCTCGTCTAATTTCTTCATCCATTTTGCTCTTCTTTGGCCATTCCTTTCAAAAAGGTTGTTTTGCTTTGTCTTTTTGGAATGATGATCCTTTAGATGGCATTTTGTCCTTTGTCGCACTTGAGTCCATATCCCTAGCCTTCTTAACTGCTTCTTGAAGTGTACTAGGGTTGAGGGCTTTGACACAACCCCTTAGAGGGTCCATTAGGCCATCCATAAATAGAACAACCAACCTTCTTTCAAAAATATCAGTGACCAACACGAAAAGTCTTTAGAAGCCCACAATATATTCATCAATGGTTCCACATTGCTTTAATTGTGCCAATTCTTTAAAGTAGAGCTCGGGATCCTTGTTGTCAAACCTCTCTTTTAGATTCTCCATGAATTCTACATATGAAGTAATTTGTTCATGGCCCATGGTGATCATGCCATGGTACCACCATTCATGGGCTACCCCGTCTAGATGTAGTGCAACATATTTGATTGCTTCGTTCTCCGGATTGGGTTGAGTTGGAAGTATGTATCAACCTTTTGAGGTTTTTCCCGAACCATCAAAGTATGGCAAGCTAAGCTTACCAATTCCCCTCCTTAGATCATTATAATGGTCTCTATTACCCTTGTTGGGCAAATGCTTCATTCTTAGGTCCATGTAGCCTCTTAGGGACATATTTGTTTGTTGTCCTCCATCTATCCAATCTTGATGAAACTGATCTTGTAATTCTACTAATGTAGGTTCATTGCTTTCTTGATGTTCCACTCTAGGTGGGAAAGTAGGTATCATGGGTCTAGAACTGGTTGTAGGAACACAATGGTTTGGAGTTCTATTGTTGATTGAATTGTCCTCATTGACTCCACTATTGCCACCATGGTTGTCATTGTTGTTTGTATTTATCATGACTTGAGTCAACGTGTCCAATAATTGTGCCATTCGTTGTTGAGTAGTTCTTTGTTCTGCCATGAATTGATCCATACGATCGGTGATATCTCCTCTATCCCCCATGTTTCTGCCTCTTTGTTCACTATTCAAAGATTCAAGACTGTTAGGGTTGTTATTTAATGATAATCCTTGGTGGGTACCCAAGATATTGAAGGTTGTTCTTCCTTCTAGAGCCCGGGCAGGTTCCCATTGTCTTCTTATCTCCCTGTTATAATATCTTCTCTCCCTCTCACTCATAAACCTTCACAAGCTCGCAAGTTTACCAACTTTGATACCAACTATAATGTCCCTTATAGATTTACCTTAAGTTTTGCCTTCAATTTTAAAGATAAAGATATCAAAATATGCCAAGAACCAATAACCTTAAAGAGATGGTAAAAATGATGCACTTTTGGTCTATTTAAAGAGCAAATTTAAATGATTAACACTAGTTTGATTATTGGTGGGTAATAATGATGCCACGTTCTTAATATGAATCTTGAAATTCTATTCGAAATGAAGTATGAATTGACTATTGATTCAAGAATGGAAATATTGATATAGTCGTTGTTTCTGATTAATTTCTTCAAGTTCATGCAATGGAACGTTAAGAGACTTATGCCTCTACTTGATCGTTGTCCCTGATCATACCCTTATACTCATGCCAGTTTTTTGGCCGCTATGTCTGAATATTTACCAATTGCTTATGCATCCATTCAACTAGCTAGTCGTAGGCTCTTGAGAACACTCGATCTGATGTTTTAAATATATAAATCTGCAATGTTTGATGCCTTTTTGATGATCGACTATCCTCCTCAAATAGCATACGTATGGGCATGATGTGAAGAGTTGTATCTTCTCACACATGACCCTTGCACATAACTTAACTAATTGTTGTCGACATTTTCAATCACCCATTTTAAAACAAAGAAAAAACCCACCAAGTACTTAGCTAAATCAAAAGCTTGCTTTTGTTCGTCTTTAACCAAGTTTGCAAACCTATATCAGATACCGACGAGGTTTCAAAACTTCTTTCTCACCCGACAAGCTTAATCTTTAAAGTCTTTTGTGTCGGTCTAGCGGTTTCCAAAATGATTATGTGACCAAAAAAGTTAATTAGATGGGCAAAGATCGAAACAATTAAGAGACTTGCCGGTGTTTTACAAAGTTTTGAAACCTTTGTCAGTTCCTGACAGGGTTCCCAAAACTTCTTCATTCCCGTCGTTGTTTTCAAATTAAGTTGTGGTTACTTTCCTAAGTGTTATTTGTAAAAACCGGAAGGGGTTAATGAGCAGATTAAGGTGATTTTTTTTAAGTTATTCAGCAAGACGGCATATGAGCAGGTTTTCATAACTAAGGTGGACTCCAAAGTATTTCAAGAACCTACCTAGAAACAGATAACCAGTGCATTTGAGGCCGAATATTGCTTCATTAATAGCGATATATTTGCAGAAAGAGAAGTTGCTTACAAAAATAAAGATTTCATCCATGAGAACTAAAGTCGTTCACCATAAGCATAAAGTGAAAAGCTTACAAGCAATGAACATAATAGCAAACAAAAGATTTCCAGGACATTCCCATAATACAAAGCATTTCAAAAGCCAAAAAGATAGATATATTTATCGTAAAACATTTGTATTACATCATCACAAAAAGAGGGATTTAGCAACACAGGGGGGTCTTAGGCACAGAGAGTAAAGATGAGGACCTTGATGGCCTCAATAACTTCTTGCATACGCTTGATCTATGCAGGGGAGAAGAGGTTCCCGTTGAACTCCACGAAGTGAGCAAAGGTCTCCATGTCATTGTGCTCTAGTCCAACACGTAGCAGGGCAACTGCTTGACCAGCTCGCTCGTTATGCAATGCAGATTGCATCACCAACCAAGCCCACACTCGAATGAACAGAAAGGCCTCTCAGGGCGTCTTCAACGCATAGCAGATATCGTGGTCTAACCAGACGCTCGGCAACTCGCAGCCCCCATTCAAAACTCTTGGAGGTGCGCACGATGTTGTACAGGAATTGCTCAAGCAAACTGGAATTGTGAACGTGCACCTAGGACATAAAGTGCTCATCGATTATCTTATGAATTACATCCTCTTCCACATCACTGCAAATTAGGAAGATTTCCCTAAGTTGGTCTATGACCAACCTACGAACAGCACTCAACCCCCTCAATGAACAAAAAATTACCTCTAATCTCCAAAGCTCCGTCACTCAATGTGCTCGACATGCTTGAAGCAAAAATTAACATTGTGCAAGTAAACAATGATGAAATTGATTTATAGAAGGAAGAGAGAAAGCTAGTAGAGTTCGCTTGAAGGCAATTAATGCTAAAAGTACATCCAAATTGCCTCAAAATTAATGAACTCGGCAAAGTGATGTGATGGGAATTTAGTGAATGAGATTCAGACATCGACAAAATCTTCTACATTTAAAGAAATCGCACAGAAGTAATCCAAGGTGGTTTGCCAACAGTCACCAGAAATTGAAGGTGGCAAACATTTCACACGGGAATAGGCCACGTGGCCTACTTACAGCAAGCAACGATTCATTCTCCCATCTCAATCAGAAATGGGGATGTAATCATAACCATCCTTTAAAATAGCAATTAATGACTGTGTTGTCATAATCTGACAGGAATTAGTCGATTTCTGACCAACCTTTGCTTCGGCCAAATGGCAGTTGGTTTGCAAGAATCAGTTTCCAAGAAATCCCAACCGTTATGATGTAAAATTTTAAATATCCCTTCATTGGATATTGCAAGGGTCCAACATTTTGATCCCATTTGCATTGTGATGAATGAATGAGAATCAATCATAATAGAAGGATCAAATTTTGCAGTTTTAATATATTGTTGTGAATGTTTATTGTTTGTGTGGAGTAAATTGTGAGTTAGATACTAATGTTTATGAATAAGTCTATGAGCTTAGATAAACATTTGGATATTCCTTCCCTGTGAGGATGTGTTGTTCAGTGGTGTTTGATTCATTTTATTGCAGCAAATGTTAAGATTGTATTGAGTCGAGTCAACAAGCTTCAATATTAATTGTTTGCCAGTCCATTTTCAGCATTGAAGTTAGTTTCTTTAGTTTTTAAAAGCATTTTCCTTCACATCTATTTCATGGCTATGAGTAGATGTTAGTTTTCCTTTCTTGCTTTCTGGTCAAAAGCACACCCCCGCTTTCATATATTTTCAAAAAATAAAATCATATCAAAAGAGGGAGTTGTACCTCAATCAAAATTCAGAGAAAGATCACCAATGCAATGGTGATCTCTCCAACTATTATTGATCGATTAATCCTTCTTTGGGCATTGTAGAGTCATTTTGTGTTTATCATCTAAAAGACAAATCTGTCGACCAACACTAGTCATCTCCTTAAAGTCATTAACTAATTAACCAACTGCTTGATCGATCTGATTTGTTTTTCCTCTAACCCGCGATAATTTATTAATGCCTTCACGTCAATGAGTGTCTTGGGACGACACGTCCGCTATATGCGATTTCTTTGGCACTTGAATGGGGGTCATTACATAGATCTAGGGTAGAATTTCAGAAGGTATATAATGTTAACAAGTTGGGTTCACCAAAATGAAATGTAGAAAAAAAAAAGGTGATCCTAAATTTAATGCAAAGAACCTAGGATCAATTTCTTTTTTTTCTATGGAATCATTTAGGATGCAAATCAACAAGGTGATTAGATTGACTTTCAACCTTGTAGGTGAGTCAATCAGACTTGGATCTGCATCCTTTGTGGGCCTTGGGAATTGATTGGAATTGATTTGCCTTGATTAACCTAATTAGACTATGTGCCCTAATATAAAAATGCAAGACTCTGACAACTAAGAAACTATAACAAAAATTTACCGAGATCGTAATGTCCCTCTCAAACCTGATCTTTGACTTTTCTTTTCCCGAAACCCAAGGCTAGCCTAAATTAATTATTTTTTGAGGATTTTCGAGGATGGTGGATCAATTTTATTTTAAGAGGGCTCGCGGTATGTTCATCTCGGCATTGAGCATTTTTCGGAATTTACTATTTTAGTAAATTCTAAGGATGGTAAAGGGTTGACCCCTTCTTTGACTCAAGTGGCGTATTCGGGCTTCAGAATCAGTTCTGGGAAGTCGAGCTCATTTCACTTAAAAATAACATTATAATTAAAATGTTATTTTATCACCTTGGCCTAGTCGAATGACTTAATGTCGTTTTAAAAGGTGGACTCAAAGGGTGGCGCCTTCATTAAGGTTATATTTAATATTTGGTGAATTTTCCAAAGTCAAAGGAAATTAATGTGGGCGCATTTATCAAGGTGATGTTTTAATTAAAATATGATTATTGAGCTAAAGGTGAAAAGGACGCCTTATTGAAGGAAAAGTTAGGGTTTGAGCTTGAGTTGGATTTTAGGGTTTCTTGAAGTCAAACGGAACTTATAAAAAGGAGTCTTGTGCATCATTTCTGCATCTTTGGTCTATGCTAATGTTATGCTGCCGAAACGGTTGCGGAATTGCTTCGAGGAATGAATGCCTCCTAGTCTGGGCTCGACTTCGTGCTTGAGAGATAGCACCTAGTGGAGAGGTTCGATTATTTAAGGTAGATTTGTGAGTTCATTTGTATTTGTGCTTTGTATTCAGTTTGGTCTTGTTAAGTAAGTCTGCATTTTTAGAGAGTTTTCTGTATTTGCTGATTTAACACAGCAGATCCATGTTTTTCATTGTAAGTCAAAAAATACAAAAAACAGAGTTCTGGGTATTGCATTTATCTCATGGTTTAGGGTAGGCGATGCTTTAGTTAAGATTTCAGAATTTCTTATTAAGAACTGAATTTTTAAAAGGAGATCGAACTTCTCAGCCTGGCCGTACCACTTGCATGTGCTTGGGAATTCGTGTAATTCAAATCTGAAGCTTTGGGGTCAGTTTTAGGGTCTTATGTTGGTCGCTTCAGTCAAGGAAGTATATTGCATTTTGTTTCACATGTTTTGAGCAGGTTGAGAGTGAGTTATGAGCAATTGAATAGTTTCCTAGGTTGCTGTTTTGATCTGCAAAGTACAGAATTGGGGTAACAAAAGAAAACAGAAGTATTAATTCCAATCCCTTGTGAGAATTAGATGTGGCATCTTGAATCAAGTTAAGGAATTACTATTGTATTGTAATGGTTACTATTTCCAGTTCCAAATCTCTTGACAAGCATATGATCTTCACTCTGTAAACTGACAGTAGTACTGGCAGTATTTATTAAGCTTTCTCAAATCTATGTTGTAATGCTTTATTTCCTTCGAAGTTATTGTAATAGTTCAATCTCCGCCCTATGGTAGCTACTTTCCCATCTTGGGTCAGCAAGCACATTCTGGGTGTCGAGTATTTCCAGTTCCAGCATTTAATTCAAGCATTTAATTTTGTAATCACTCCGTCATATGGTCGCCCCTCACTCCGCATTGGATTGGGTAGCACATACTTGACGTTGAGTTATTTTCTGCATTTAGAATAGAAGATCCTCTGACCAATGCTCGCCATCATCGGCGCCATACTGGTTAGAGTTACAGCTTAAGCAGTTTGTTTTAGATCCTCTGACCAATGCTCGCCATTATCGGCGCCATTCTGGTTAGAGTTGCTTTCTTGCACGTTCTTCCCTTCTAACCTTAACGGGTGCATTGCTTGTAACTGTTAATTGAAAATGAAAAAATTGGCTCGAATATTTCAACTGAAAGAAGATTTCTATGTACCTATCCTATAAATTATGAGTCGGCCTAAATAGGAGGAAAAAGCCACCCAAGGGTGTCTATGTCCTTGAAGAGATATTTCGGTTCTGTTTTTGCAATCCTCTAATGTCGGATCAAAGCTTCCCGATTCCGCCTACAAATTTGTCAAATCACTATCGAATAATTTTGTGAGTTTTCGTGAGTTGACAAGGTGTAGGGCTTTGAATGCAACAATGGATAAATGGATCTTCAAGCTTCCTTCAATCTCCTCCAAACTTGAAACCTGCACATTCAAAGAGAGAGGAAGGGTTGTGCCATTTAGGGGTTTTCCTTAGTCAAACCCCGTGTTAGTGTTTCCACTTCCACAATGACAATGTCAATGATAGGAAAGATAAAAGATAGGAAGGAATGATGAATCAACAAAGTGCAGCAACTCATCACCCTTCAATGGCTTCCTTGAAGAACTGAAGTCATGCACATCACCTCAAGGTCTTGGATCTTGCTTGCTTAATTTACTTGAATTGCTTGGAGACCTACAAAAGGGTTAGCCTTCACAAACAAGGATAACATGAACATGCATAAACTCACATATGATTGACATGATGTTTGGATCTTGAATTGCTGCAATAAATCACTGAAATGCTGCTCTTGACTTGCTTGATGATGCTCTTGATAATACTTGATCATAAATTTTTCCAATGGTTGCTAGATAGATTTGAAATGATGCAATAACTAGGTATTTATATGCAATTGTTCTAATTTCCACAAATTAAATCCCGATAGCCAACATTGGCAACCTGAATTGCAAATGATAAAATGTTGACACCGACATATTTGAATTTGGAGCCAAGCAAAATCAGGGGACAAAGACACCATAGGGCGTCTCTATCCCAACCCTATTTTCTGGAAATTAAGGTATCGGGGAAAAAGTATTAGATAAATGCATTTGTTTTTTGCTTTCAATTTATCGGTAATTGTTAAAAATAGGCCATAGAATGCATAAATTAGGAAATTAGGGGTTCAATTAGGTCCAATAATTAAAGGCGGAGCAAAACATAGTGTGAAATTGTCAAGGGTGACAATTTATGACACTACAAGGACATTGTTATGCTACTATTTATTTGCATTGAGTGTGATTATGGAAAATCATTTATTTGGTTATGGGTGTCAGTTCTTTTATATGTGTGTACATATATCATGTATGTAGAATACTCTTTTATTTGACGCTATGGTTATATGCGATGCTTTATAATATTTTGAGGATACACTTGTTGTACATGTTCAAGTAAAATGCTAAATGGTTTGTTTTATATTTTTTTTAAAATCAATATGTACTTTGAAGCTATTTGTGGTCTTTCTAATTGCCAAGTAGAAGGATCACAAACACTTACCCATAATATCCATGGCATTCCCTATCCAAAGGAAATCCAAAAAAGATTATAGGATTCAACTAGTACAAGTTGTTTTACAAGAAGTTCCTATTCACATTCTGTCTATCCCCTCCAAACCCCACAGATGAGGCTGATTTAGTGGGTATTAAAAGAAAATTTATCTGGCAAGAAACAAAGGATTGTTTTCAATTTAAACACTATTTGTTTCCCAGCAGACCACTTGCAAGGCCAAATTGATGGTGGTCTAAATATAAAGAGCATCAAACACTTCAACGGGGCTTTTGCAATGAAGCTAGCTTGAAGATTAAGAGCAACAAAATATGTCCTGGGCCACCTTATTCACCCACAAAATATATCTTTCTTCCTAGCTCTAAATTGATCAAATGCCAAAATTACCCCAATAACAGCAAGTTGGCTCAGGCAACATGATTCACTTCTGGAGGACAGTTGGAATGGACAATCTCCTTTCAAAATTCTCGGACTAGATTGAAAAAGTTGCTTCCACGGAAAGGGAACAGATCCTGGACAGATAAATAACAGTTAAAAGTAGGGATACTTATTGGAGTGAAACTCTGATACAGGGACGTGCAGTTAATTTCCCACAGAAGGACAGCAATTGTTTCAAGAGCTTGCTACCACAATTATTCATGCTTCAGTGCCAGTGACCAAATTGTTTGGAATCACACAAATTCGGGTGAATGCATAGTGACTTCCTATTATGCTGTCATTCATAACTCTAGTCAAAATCCTGAAAAACAAAGGAATCAATTGTGGAATGCCAGAATTTGGCTAAAATCAGAATGTTTCGTTGGCTCAGACTACATGGCAAAATCCTCACCACAGATAATTTGCAAACTACAAAGTGGAGGGGACCAATACCTGCCCAAATTGTCAAGCGGGGATAGAGTCAAGTGTCAACTAACCATCAGATTTTAACAACCGCCTAAGCTGCTTGCATATGGCATAAAGCTGTTCAACTATTTCCTTACAATGTCCCCAAAAGGCCCTCACTTGTGCAATCATCGAGCAAGTGGACCAAACTTACCATTAAAATTTAAATTTTGAGAGATCTGCACAAAATAACAGCAGGTTTTGTCAAATGAAAATATTTGGAACCTGCACAACACCTGAATTCTCGTAAAAACTATCAGAAGCCAAATCTGTGTTTCGAGACTTCAACGTTCCACAGTAACAGAGAACAGCTCCTTGCTGCTTTCTACAAGTCCATTAAACGGGGAGCATCTAAAATGAGGAGCTGAATCCTAGCACCTCGAATCAAAGAAATTTTTCAATGAGTTCATTCAAAATGGTTTCCAAGCGGAGTGGACAACCAGCTTAGCTATACCTTTGTTTAAAAGTGGAGAATTAAAAACTTTCTAAAATTATCAAAGTATCATGGTCAATCCTCACTTTGTAAATCTTTTCGGTAGTATGATAGAACATAGTTGAGCAAAGGGCCAAGCAGGTTTTAGATCCAAACATTAAACTATCGATCATTGTGTCACGCTCAGATACCTAGTTGAAAAGGTTTGGGATAAAAAGAGGATGTTTATTGCTGTTTTTTGCAGACTTTCAGAAAGCATTTCACACAGTGCCAAGAAGCAAATTGTGGAGCAGAATGGAGGAACTAGGAGTTCCAATGCATTAGAGGGCAGCAGAATGCAGCAGTTCACAGATTATGAGCAAGTTAAGGCTAAAACCAAAACACAAGCAGGGCTGTCCAAAAGTTTTGGGAGTGATATAAGTGTCAAACAAGGCAGCCCTCTATCCTCAATTTTAATTGGGCTATAGATTGACAAGATAGAAGATTAGATAAACAAATTTGGAGGGAAGGGATCCACTTGGCCAAGTTTGTGGTAAGACTCCTGCTTTATGCCGATGACCTAATTCTAATGGCAAAGACAACTCAAGATTTGAGAGATCGTCTCCAAGCTTTGGAGCTCTTTTTTAAAGAAGTAGGGACACAGGTGAACATCAGCCAAACCAAAATTGTCATTTTCCTGTTGAAAAGGAAGAAGAAGCATTTAGACTTTCAGTTGAAGGAGAATCTTTTGAAGAGGTGTCAAAATACTTGACCTTAATTTTCACAACAAACTCAATCAGGACACATGTAGAATGAAAAGAATACAATGAGGTTGGAGAGCTCTTTATGCACTTCAAAACAGATGTGAAAAAGTGGAATTATGGGATTGGAAGACCATCAAGGTTCTATTTGGGTTACTTACCACACCAATGGTGTTGTATGGGTGCAAAGTTTGGGTTAGTGGAATATCAATTTTGAAATGGAGGCAAATAGAAAGGTCCAAAAGCATCTAATTACAAACAATTTCAGAATTAAGATTTCAGCTCCCTATGATATTATCCTTGTAGAGACAAGTGTTTTCCCATTAGAGGCAACCACTATGACCAGGTTATTGTGTTGCTTGAAAAAACAGTAAACATGAAGATCAGCACGTGGCCTACAGCTGCAAGAGATGAAATGTTGCATAGAAAGAAGAACACATGGATGAAACAAAATTGCAAATGAATAATTGGTTGGAATATTAGCCTAAACAAATGTCAAACCTTAACAGAGACATAAAAAGTTATGTGAATGAAAAATTTAGAGCAAGAATGTAAAGGACGAAAACAAGTAGGAAATGACAACAATGCATTACACAGCTCAACATGGTTTACAAGCATTGTGAAAAAAGTATATATAAGGACTGAAATCAAATGGAGAGAAAAGATCCCCATTGTTCAGCTAAAGACTAGCTCCATAGGTTAAAATGCAAGATAGGCAAATAGACAACACCTAGAACAAGGGGAAAGGAGGGTTTGTATTTTTTGCACTATAAGGGCAATGGAGGAGCAATTCATCCTTGAATGTCGAAAGTGCACAGACATCCAAGTTATATATAAGAAAACATTAAGAGTTGATTCCATAGTAGAGTTATTTGAGGAAAACAAATTAAAAGGTTGAAAAAGCTGCTAACTCAAATCAGCAAGAGAAGAAACAATCTTTTAAAAGATGCCACTTGTCCTACAAATCTTTGAGTAGTTAAGACCATAGTTTACATACTTGACGATTACTCTCCAAGTAGCCGAGTAATCTCCAAAAAATTTGCACGCCGAGTAATTTCTGCTTTTAGTCGCAGGCAGTATGTAGACGATTTTCTCCCTTCAAATTATTGAGTAATCGCCAGTTTCTCTCAGAAAACCCACAAACTTGGCATGTCTGTGTGTGTATAAATATGTCTCTGTGCATATGCATGCAAACTTGGCATCCTATGTATGTTTATAGATATGTATGTGTGCACAGTGCAGTCCTGAGTATACACATACATAAATATCCACACATTTTCCGAGTATTTGCTGAGTTTTTCCCAAGTCAAAATTTTTGGTCTTGCCAAGTACTCTCCGAATCCGAGTATGTAAACTATAATTAAGACAACTAATATATAATCTCATAGACCATTTTGTCTTGTGAATATAATTAAAATCATTTTTTTTCCACAAGCCTTTCTTTATTATATGTTCTAGCTTTTTCTTCATATGTTAGCCTACAATACATATATTCCGTATTCACCAGGTCTTCTCCAGAAGCCTTTCTCTATTATATGTTCTCTCTTAATACTAGGCTGAAATACATATATTCTATACTAGACTTTCTTTAACCTGGTAGAAGTTGAAAATATTTTCTTCTATTTTATTTTATGTCTTAAATAAAAAGTCTAATTTTCGATCATTATATAAGGAATTCAAAGCTCTGATTTAACAGTGCGAAAATAAAAGGCAAAGCACATAACCGATAATTGTTGAGAAAGGAAGGGATAAGAACCTGAAAAATTTTCATGATAATTCAAAATCGTGTGTTTTGAAGACGAGTTTGGGCGGCTTGCCTACATTTCACACCAGTAACATGTTTAGTTTTATCAGAGTGCTAGCAAATATGATAACGTAAATCAGAGGCGGAGAAGAAGGATATAGAAATTAGGTTTTGAGTTTACCCCAAAGGGATTTTGCCACGAATTCATTTCTACTGAAAGTTGATCTCACCGAGCAGTATATGGATATGGAAGCCGAGAGAGAAAATCACCCGCCAAAACTTTCTAGTTGCTCTCAAAGCTGAGCTATAAAATTTAAAGATTTATCGTTTAGTCTGAAAAGTACTAATTACTGGTAATAGCATGCTTAAATTTGATGGCCACATGCTTTGTTGTAAATACAATTAGCATGTCTATTCTATCACATAGTCTATATAGAACATGTTGAGAGATATTAATTGTAGGAATCTAAAATGATAATAATATTAATATTGTGAATATTTATATTTTAACGTGTTTAGCTTATTTTAAGATTGTTATATTATATTATATATTTAATTGCTTTTTACAATATAAATAATATATATTTATATATTATATTATTTCTATATTATTAACATTATAATTCTAACCCTAACCATAATTATAATCCTAATTCTACTGGGAGCCTTAATTCTAAGTGTAAATCTCATTAAACCCTAACCCTAACCTTAATTGAACCCTACCTATAATCCTAATTATTTATCTTAATTGAATTTTAACTCTTAATCGTAACACTAAACTTTATCTTAGAACCCTAACCCAAAATGAAAACCAATTAAACCCTAACCCTAATTAAATCTTAACCATGATTAAACCCTGACCCTAACACTAAATAATAACCAACCCTGACCATAATCATAATTGTAGCCCTAGCCTTGACTTTAACTTGTAACTCCTAACCATAACCATAAGTCTAATTGAAATCCAACTTTAACTCTATCCCTAATTGAACACAAACCCTAACCCCAAGATTTATCTTATAACCCTAACCCTGACCTTGATTGAACTCTAACTCTAATTGAACCCTAACCCTAACCATAATGTTGATCCCAAACTTTATTAATTAGAAACCTAACCCTAATTGAACCTTAACCCTAACCCCAACCCTCACTCTAATGCTAACCCCAAGATTTATACTACTAATTGAACATTAACCTTAATCCTAACCCTATTTTAACCCCAACCCTAACCCTAAACCCAAGCCTTATTGGAGGACCCTAACCATAACCCTACTACTTATTGGACCCAAACCCAAACCCTAATGTAACTCTTACCCTAGCCCTAATTAAAACCTAACTATAACCCTAATCCTTATTGGACCTTGATTAAACCCTAACCCTAATTAAACAGTAACCCTAACTCTAAATAGTAATTAAATCATATCTCTAATTGAACCATAGCACTAACCCTTATCCTAATTGAACTCTAACCCTAACCCTAACCCTAATTGAATCATAATCCTAATTGAACCCTAATTGTAATTGAATCATAATCCTAATTGAACCCTAGTACCATGCCTTAAGTGGAACAAGAACGGTAGTAAGAGCCTTAAGTGGCAAAGTGGGTGTGTATATTGCTAGGTGTTCTCGGTTTGTTACCAAGAACCAAATTGTTTAGTTACCAAAAATCCTTAATGCTTGTTGGTGCAAGAAAGGTCATTTTGAAGCCACCCCACATTTGTACTATTCATTGTTGAAACAGAATAATCCTTAGGATCTTAGGATCTTCAGGATTTTGAGATTTGGTGGTCTCAAAAAGTGTGTACCATGGAGGGGAGCTAGTGTCGCTAAATCTCTAAATGTTTGCATTCTCTTAGTGTTTGGAGAAATCCAAATGGGGAATCAACAAGTATGACCATTTCAAACCTAGGATTGTAAATGATTGTGAGTTAGTTTAATACATTCCTTGGTTCCAAGACGTTACAAACAAACATTCACTATCTTCCTCAAAATTTCAAACACTCTGGCTTAAATATGGATACGTTTTGAAATAGCCTTGATATTACTACATGTCCTAAGGATTTATATCCTTAGATATTTCTAAATATCTTGGCTCATATCTCAATCCATATTTTCCAAAAATAACATAGGCAATTATGGCTTCAACCTCATGATTCTCACAAAATGGACATTGTGAAAGTTATGATGTTTTTGACATAAACATTTAGTTTGAAAACTTAATCAAGACAAGTGTTTGTGATAAAATAATTCACTTAAGCAAGATAAATTGAAAATTGAACCCACATGACTATTTGGAGACCGATTGCTCCCATCGAACAACCTGATCTTGAAGGTGTTATCATTCAACCAAACTTTGAACTCATTAATGCAGAACAAATCAATATCATTAGTAGTTTGAGAAGCTTCACTTTTGAAACAAAAGAAACACCTACCCAATGGAGAAACGTAGCAAATGTTATAGACGAAGAAGAGGAACAAGCTGATATTGAGGCTATAAGGCCCATATTACCACCACCTGCGTGGCAATAAATATCTTCCTTTCTTCCATAAACTTGAACTTTTCTAAATGATCTCACGCAAAATCAAAATCCCCAAAAGAAGGTCTATAGGTCGTCACTTCAAACTTAGGCATCGTAGTTCAAAAGCAATAAAAAACCGCATTTCGACACTCAACAAAAACATAAACAATTTGTTAATAAACTTTTATGAATGCGCACTAAGGAAACATCCTAACATGTATATGTTCTTTATGGGTCAAAAACCAAGTCTTTTTCAGGATAATCAACCTATCTAAAACATTGGGTCTTTAGGATTTGAAAACTTTAGAAGTATAGCATGTTTCTCACTATCTCGGTCTGATCAAACAAATGTTCACTTTAATTCAACATTGGGTCACACATTTCATCCATCCCTTCATCAAAATTTCATCCTTCACTTCACCAAACTTTGCAAAAAAATTGAATACACCAATACTCTTTGACTTAAACATCTATCAAACCAACACCTAACTTAGCTACTTTGCTTGTGAAATGTATGTTTTTCCATGCACTTAGTTAAGTTAGTTATCATCTTTGAACTAGTTCATCTTGAAGGTCATGAGTCTACCCTAAAGATTTCCAAGTTCATAAACATCTTTTATCCTAACATCAAAACATCAAACTCAAGTCAAAAGTGTTGTCCCAAAACATTTACAAAGATCATTTTCCACATCATCCACCTTTTCATCTCCCATTATCATCATTGATCCAAAAAGACTTAGAGCGTCCCTTCTACCTAGATTTGAGTCAACTAGAGAGTTTAAACATTACAAATCTCAACACAACTCTCCCATAGGTGACCCAAAATTTATGGTAACAACAAGATCACAACACAAGAGAATCATGGAGAAAACCAAAGTCTCGTCTACCATCAGTGATCGCAATCCTCAAGAATTTGATCCAAGAAGTCAAGTTACCCTATCACAACAACCCTCGTCTCGATCAGGGCCGTATGAGATAGAAGATGTCGTGCAAACAATCCATTTGGAATTACTAGGAAAGAAATCATGGAACATCAATCCTTAGAAAACGTGACTCCAATTTCCCCATCTTTTGTTGCACAATCATTGACACAAGGATCGACTTCATCTACGATTCAACCAACTCCATCCCTTGTGCCAAGTCAACCTTTAACATCTAGTCTTGCAACTAGGCTAGGAACCACCCTTGGTCTCACTTCATGTCTAGGAACAAACACAACTTTGGCTATTCACAACATGATCATTCCATTAACCACCAACCTTCCCCAAAACACAAGTTGGACACCAACATTTGGAAAACCACTTACATTCCATGATGCCACAACGACCTTGACATTTCAAGTGCAACCATATTCATCCCTCACCAAAAATACACCAAGTGTGCCTAACGTTACACAAGATAATGTGAACCAAGTACCTCAAGTAGGACAACAAGGGCAAGTTAACAATTTAATGCAAAGTCAACCCTTGAAAAGTGGTTATAACAAAACCATCGACACATCAAAACAAGTGGTTACTCAAACTATTCAAGTCAATCCACCATCCACATCAACCCCATCTAACATAAATCCAAATCAAAGCAACATCGTGGTTACGAATCCCATCAACCAAGGTAATACCTTGATCCCACCTCAAATACAAGGGAACCCCCTACCCTTCAGTCAAGGGAACCCTTTCAATCTGTTACAAGGTATGAATGTGCCATTACTATCGCAATACCAAATGGCACCAACATCATCTTTCCCCTTGGTCCCCCACGTCATGCAAAATCAAATGGGACCTCAAACTTACATTCCTCCACCTCAAACCACTATCTTACAAGGAATGTTGAACCAAGGGAACCCCTAACCTCTCATCAATAATCTGCAACCCACACAAAACATCAACACCAAAAACCTATCGCAGATGTCCCAACCACTAATTGATCCTACATTGCAAGCACATTCCTTAGCTTTACAACAAGCATAACAGGCTTGCCAACAAGCAGCCCTAGTAGCACAACAACAACAACAACAACAACAACAACAAGCCTTAGTCGCATAATAAGCAGCCTTAGTAGCTCAACAACAACAACAAGCTCAACAATATGCCCAACAACAACAACAGGGTTTATACTATAACCCTCAACAAAACATTGTCAACCCGAACACATTAGGAACATATACACCTATACCATCATCGCCATATCCTACACCACCATACACCCCATACAACACTTTATCATATTAGAATCTCGCATACAACCCATCCATCATCCCGATATATGTTCTTCCTCCAAACTCGCAAGAATATCTAACATCACAATTTAAGGCATTATTACAAGAAATGTAGGATCTTTGGATGGGAAAGACAAAGAAGCCCCATACACATAACTTATGTCCTTATCCATTCGATCGAAACATCACAATGGTACCTTTTCCTCCTGGATTTGAGGTCCCCAAATTTGATAAATAAAAAGGGAGAGGAAAACCTATGGACCGTGTCAAGGAATTCAATGTCATGTGCATGGAGGTGGCCTATAACGATTCCTACTTAATGCACCTCTTCCCACGAAGTTTAACAGGTCCTGCCATGGATTGGTTTTCATAGTTACCTCCAGGCATCAAAACCTTCCAAGAAATTAGTGATAGATTCATAGATCACTTCTCCTTCAATCTTGACATGGATGTGAACTTAGAAGAGTTATACACACTCAAGCATAATAAAGGAGAATCCTTCGTCAATTTCTTGCAACAATGGAGGCAAAAAGCTAGTAAAAGCAAGTGGACTATTCCTAACGAACAATAAGTGGGGATTATCATAGAAAATTTTGATCTAGATCTATCCTTCCACTTGATAATGCAATGCATCACATCTTATGATGAGCTCGTCCCTAGAGCCCTTAACATCAAGAGAGCCCTAATCTCACAAGGAAACACACAAGTATATAGAGACAACTGCCCATCCACTAGTTTTAATGACAAGCCCCACTATTGGGCCAAGAACAAAAATGTTACTAGTGATGGTGTTGTTGATGCAAAGGTGGTCTTAACTACTCCTAGACAATAAAACACCCAACCCATGAACACACGACAACTATACGTACAACCACCAAACAAGCAACCAATGATCAATACTACAAACACTCAACATGGACAACAAAGAACAAATAGTGCTCCTAAGCGACAATTCACTCCCTTAGGGGAACCTATGGAGGATGTGCTAAAGCAATTGATACAGTCTAATCTTATCACACTCCCAGATTTCTCGAACTATCACGAGCCACAAGTCAAACCTCGTAGCTATAGAGATTATCATTTTTGTGAATTTCACCGATACAAAGGTCATAACACACAAAATTCTTTTAGACTCAAACATCTAATAGAAGATCTTATTGAACAAGGAGACATTTATGTTGATCACAACTCTGGGAATGAAAATCTAAAAATTTACACAAACCCTATGCCTGACCATACAAAAGTAAAAGATTCAGGAAAGGCATCAACCTCCAAAAACGTAAACAATACCCACGATACCACGGTAGGACATATTTATTCATCACAACATGAGGAATTAGATACGCATCAAGATACTATTTTGAAACAAAGTCCAAACCCATCAATAATGTTTAGCACTATTTTATACCATAATGACATCAAGTGGATATCAAAGTGTGATATCTCTCCTACATATGACTCAATGATTGGGCATGTTGAAGAAGTTCCAAATGAGCCTGAAATATCCCTTATTGCACCCATATCTATCGATTGTTGCAAAGAGTCTTTTACCGATGAAATATCATCCACTCAAGGATCATGTCAAGAGGAGGCTCTTGAGGATAATGAAATTTACTCCAAATCGAGTCAGGATTAAGAACCCCTCTCCCCAAAGTTTCACCAAGAGTTGAGGGACATCTTCCAAACCATTTTAAACCCCAAAGATGTCCTCGATATCACCCATGAGATGTTTCCTTCTAATGGACATATAAAAATTCTTCATCCAAAACAAGAATCTCCCATTCTTGATATTCCCACACAAGAGAAAGCAACAGTTGAGATTCTTGATTCTTACAGTGATTGTGCAACATCGACATCTTTTGAGTTATTATCAACATCTTTTGAAGCAGTATCAACATATAAAAATGTCATAGAATCAAAGAAAACAATTCATATTCCTGAATAGTAGGAACCCATAGCAATATCATGTGTTCATGACAAGTCATATTCAATGGCTATGGATCAAAGGATACATTATCAGGGAAAAGGATTACGTATTGATAATACCTTCACAACTTCGGGGGAAATTATGTCTATAGAAAACATCAACATATGGGGCACAAATGATCCTTATGATGAAAATGCAATCAACGCTACAACTAGCCATATCATGAGTTGGCATTCACCCATCATCTCGTATGCAAATTGGGACCAACGTAAAAAGAAGAATTCATATCAAAGCAAGGCGAAGATCATCAAAGAAAATGAAGTAGTAAAGCAAAAAGGACACATCAAGTACAAATGGATACCAAAGAAAAATAAAGAAAATCATCCCTCAAAAACTCCATTAGTCAAAGAAACTATGGGGAAAAATTAAAAAGGGAAATGTATCCATCAAAAGAGTCCTCAAATACAAAAGCAAGCTTATCAAGCAAGGAACAAAGTATATCCAGTAGTTGGTCCTAATTCCACAAAAACCCCCATTCCCACCCATCATCATTGATCTTCCCAAGTTTGGAGAGTCAAAGGTTCCAAACCATCGACCAATACATCTCATATTCCTTCATACATGTCACCATCCACTCTATTCATGATATCCAATTCTTGCATTGACCGTGTGTTGGAAATTACCCTTCATCATAAGGATTTCGAAGGTACCATATCACGATGTGTGCATATAGACAAGGTTAATTCATGTATCCACAAGGCAGATCAAAGTTCTTCAAGGTTGCATTCAAGTGCTTGTATCTTAGCAAATAAGCTTCTTCAAGTAGGATATCATTGGCATGTTATGACATTGGCCTCTACATCAATACCTCTAGGTGGTTCAACATGAGGGTAAAATTTCCAAAAAAAAAATAAAAAATAAAAAATCAAGAAAATGGTAAAGATAAAAATTGTCCTCTAGTGAAAACCACTATGGTGGCGCTTTGGGAAAGTACCATGATGAAAACCTGGAAAACAGGCGTCATGAGTATAATTAAGTGCCTATATGATCCTTCTCAGACAAAAGCATATCATCCTTGTCATGATAAATCCAATGTTCCCTCCATCTATCCAAATCCAACTTTCATCCAAATATTCCACTTTATCTTGATCTTGACAAAGATTCGGCGTATACTTCAACTCTACTCATGGAAAACTCTTGCCAAGTTCTTTAGCATTTTATCTCGTGAACTCCCATAGCCCATATCTAGCATGATAAAACTCTATTGAAACTCTCCGCATATACATTACCTATATTGGTTTGTTCATTAAACTATGAAGCATTGCTAGACACTGGGGCCAAGTTATTTCACTCATGTTTTTGAATAACTCTTGATCCATGTCTTATATCTCACAATGTGACATCGACATCGCGATCTAGGTATCATTTGCCTCAAAATCTTATTAAAAATCCCAAAAAAATCATAAAAGGTTCAACATAAATGTAACATCCTATCCCTTGCGTAATTTTTTTTTTTAATTTTACTCCAAACATATAAAGGTAACAAGTAACAAAGGCATTACAATAATTTTTTTCCTTTCTTCATTGATAAATGCATACAAGTTACAATGTATTTCCACATGAATTCCATTTTCATTGCAAATATAAATCAGAGTACAAAAGTAAAACAATTACATACATAGCTTGAGAGCTTTTGAACAAATAGTAGTAAGACGGTCCAAGTTCCTTTCCTTTCAAATCTTGGTGCATCGGTCGCTTGTTGTGTAGGAGAAACATCACTCGGGTGCTTTTCCGCCAACCATGGACTTATAATGCGGTCCCCCGCATACCTATCGTTCAATAGATGGCCCTCCCTTTGAAAGAAGAGATTGGTAGGGTATCCGTTAACGATTACCAACTGAGCATAGTGTTGTGTCCTACACAACTAGATACTTGCTATTTCACAATCTCAAACTATTATAAGGATCACAATGACCTGACAGTGTAGTCTCAACTAACTCACATCTATGTGGAAGTCATACATTTCACTACTTTGGCCAAAGTATTTTCATTCAGTACTTCGAATGAAGGTCATCTATCATAAACACTATTC
This sequence comes from Sequoia sempervirens, assembly GCA_007258455.2. NCBI lineage: Eukaryota > Viridiplantae > Streptophyta > Pinopsida > Cupressales > Cupressaceae > Sequoia > Sequoia sempervirens. Next base: position 103,783 of record VDFB02274297.1, on the reverse strand, counting down.
AGGGTCAATTTGACTTAAGACTATCTTACACTACGCATAGGTTTAGTCCTTCACTAGATTGTTTATCATCCCAGACTATCCTACGACAATCTAGTCTACTAGAAATGAATCAGCATAACAAGTAATTCACATAATCCCTCCTATACTGGAAATTTTTATCCTAGGAGTCTCTCAAGCTTACCTTAGTTAACCTAATAACTTTAAGCTAACTGAATATACTTGACTCCTGTCCTCATTTCAATCCTAGTATATAGTAACTATTACAGTCATATTCTCCTTATATGGAGACCATACAAAATATGCAATTTCACACTAAAATGCATTTAAAATCTTCTCATAAATTCCTTCACATAAATTCACTTTTTATGCATAATAAGTAAACATTTCTCTTAAAAGTTCTTTTCCCCTACAAACTAAATTGCATTCAGGAAATAACCTTCAACTTTTGCACACACAACAAACACAAAGAAGTAGATATATATAATAATCAGATTCAAAATTGAAAGAGGAAGAAGGTTTCATGCCTAATTATGAGCTTTCTCTCCAATAACGCAGTTCCAGTCCTTCTCTTAACAAAAACCCTCAATGTTGACAAATTTCTCACCCATAAATAGGCTCTCAAATGATGAATACTCAGCTATATAGGAAATATACTCAGAATTTGATGATAATATACTAGTATTTCCTCTGTTTTTATCACTCAGAAATGTATATGATTTTAGAATAAAGAAATTATGGAACAAACTCAGAAAAAAAATAGAGATTTGAATTTTTAGCAAAGTGTAGAATAAAGAATGTAATGGTGGCTATTTATAGAGCCGAAAACCATCGACTTCCACTTCTCCAGGCATATAAGTTGCTAGGATTGTATTTTTGAATATTTCAAATGATAAGTGGTGGATTTCTATCCACATACTCAACACTTCAAGAGATGATTCAACCTCAGAATTTGCCAGCAGACCAAAGAAAATTTCAACTTGCACATGATTAAAAAGAAGAAATTACATCTACAGGAATTTACCAAAAATGGTGCCAACTATGAAATGATTCATCAAATTTGGAAATGGTTACAACTACTCACTTAACACCTTATCCCTTCTCAAGCTGTGTCGCCCCTATTTCTCGGCTGTGTTGATTTCTTCTCCCAGGCGAAGTGCACTTCACAGACGCATGTTTTTCTAGCGCCATTTATTTTCACGTATAAAGCTCTTTCAATAGTTTGAAAGCAAATATTTTGCTTCTCAATAGTTTAAAACATTAACATTTCCAAATAATAGGGAAATATTTTGATTTTTCTTGTGTTAATGATTTAAATTTATCAAAATGAAAATAGCCTAATTAATAAATAATCGGCTAAGAGATATTCATCAATTTTCCATAGTTTAACTTTGATATTTACTCCAAGTGAAATATAATCTTTTATCCACTTTAAGATATTTAAAATATTATTAAACTATATTTATATTATAGTTTTATTTACTTTACCATATATATATATATATGTATGTATATATATTTACATATATAAATACATATACTTATACATATTTATTCATTGAATACATATATTGCGAGCCAGTCAGCATACTTTCAATATATATATCTATCTATATGTGTATATGTAAATTCCAAGGAAAATATTATAATAATATTACTTATCCACAGATAATAGGTAGTGTGTATATATATATGCATGTACATACTTGTATATATCTCAATGTTCACGTATGTGTATGTATACCATATCGACACATATGTATGAGCATATCCATCTGTCATTCATATGTCTGTATCGATATGTTTATACATATGGACACGTGTACATACCCACTCAACCTATTCACTTATGTCCATTCACGTTATCCTCACAGTGATCATTGTACAGTAAGTCAGATATACAAATAATCATCACTTATACATGCATTTAGAAGTAGACACGACTCCTAATGCCAACATACAAGCCTACGGATGACTTACCCATAACTCAAAAAAAATTGACTTAGCTTACTCAGTCTAAGGGAGGTGTGTGCATGCTCAAATGGTTCTTGTTACTGTTTACCCGACCAAGCTCCTCTCCCGAGTGATATTTCTCCTCTGCTTGGAGGAATGGTTCACACACCTACATTCAATGACACGCTAATGAGAGTCATATGTTCACAACAAAGCAGTATACATGAAACATCTCAAAAGTTAGAATAAACATTATTCAACAACTTGCATGCAACATTCATCTAGGATTACATCAATAGAAGTAACAATCAAATGAGACAATCATTAAATAGAACACATTCATTTTGATAACAAGAAACAACACATTTTATTCATTGATTTAGTCATTACAATCAATTTCCCTATGCAATAGTAGCTATACAATCGGGGTGTAACAAGAAAATCCAAAACATTCGTAAAACATTCATTAGAAAATCCCAAAAACATTCGTAAAATTTTCATCAAAATCTAAAAACATTTGCAAAATCCTATACAACTAAAATCCAAAAACATTTGTAAAATTGTAAAGTCAAAATCCAAAACATTCGAAAAACATCAAAAATCCTAAAAAGGTTGAACATCGAAAATCCAAAAATAGAACCTTATCGAACTATGGGTCTCTAAGCTTAAACGTAGGCAAGGTCATCATTGATGTGCCCCCGAGGCACCCTAGGTTAGTCCTTTAGGAGTCCGTCATAATAAACTGACATTACATCAACTATTCATATCTCATCTTCAATAACTTGAGTCGATCGAACTACGTGGTCTCTATGTGTATAATGTAGGCAAGGATTATCTTTGATCAGCCCCTGAGGCCCCTATGATAGATTGTTTAGGTTAGGTTCTTGGTTGAAACTCGGAAAAGCCAAGAAAAATTATAAAATATTTGAAAACCCCTAAACATCCAAATATCATAAAACACAAAAACATTTGAAAATGGAAAGCCCAAAACATTAGAAAACTTTCAAAAGACCTAAAACAACCTCAAAACATTTTCAAAATACCAAAAACATTGAAATAGTCTAGAAAATTCAAAATCACCCATCCCATTTCGCTTTCACCCGTAATAACCTCCATCCATAATAAATCGATCTCCATCTTCAACCTTTGGCAAAATGAATAGAAAACAAGTATCGCAAGTCGTAAAGTGAGAAATTAAGTGTCAAAATCTAAAGTCTAGATCATAGTTAAGTGAGTCAGTGGAGTTTATATCAATGGCTTATCATAAAGCTCATCATCATTCTACATCAAACAACCCCTGATCAACATGTCCTAGGATGTATCCTTCCTACAATGGACATTAGCATCAGGCATCACCTTAGCTAAAATAAAATGGCAAGACATATAGATAACACTGATTGTTTGTCTTTGATCTTTTCTTATGATTTATCTTAATGACCCATTCTGAGGACCTCTCGATGATGTCTATCAAAGCAATTTAAAGAGAAAGGAATGGGGCACCAATCATTATCTTTCGTTTGTTGTGCTTGTGGGTATTCTTATAAAATAATCTCGGTGCATACTTGCTTAGTTGTGTGTAGGAAGGTTGTTTGGAGTATGTTGTTGTATGCTTTGGTCCAATGTGTTCTAAAGCTTCTAACCTACATTCAAACGAGGTTTCCATATGTCAAGATGTGAACAAGAACTATCCTATCTATTTGTAGAGTCAAAGTCCATTACGCTAGATACAATGCCATTTTGGTTATTAATACCTTGATGCATCATGTCTATGTGTTATATCAAACAATAAGGAACGATAGAAAATCCCAATCCCAAGATATGATCAAATCATCATCATCATGCATTTCTCATCACCATCTCTAATAAAGTCTTGGTGGATCATGAACTTGTTGGAATTTTTGAATCAATCTAAAAATTAATGGTCAATCCATTCATCTTATTCTTCTTATTCTTCTATCTTTACTAACAATTCTATCCAAGTATCGAATATGTGTGATATATCAAAATACAAATGAGGCTACCCATAGCCGATGATTGTCCATACATCATGAAATCTGTCTACATCAACATTTGAGCTTTCCAGGAACTATTTTCATCCTCTTTACCAACAATCCCTCTTCTGCTAGGGCACAGTGGGGCATTAATATCATCTTTTAGCTCAACAAATTGAAAAGTTGCAGCTCTTTAATTCAAAAGCAACTTGAAATCTCAAGCATCTAAAGCATAAGTTTGATTTTTCACCTATCACGAGTCCAATCGGAACACTTTATTCCTCGATCGATCCCTCGAGGGGGCAACCAACCATCTTTCGATCATATCAATATCAAATCATCTAACAGACTTTGTTCCTATCCTTGCTAGCAAATCTTGATCAAATTATCAAATCAATCATCATTAGGATATATCTTTCCCTATCAATCCTTGTGTTATTCAACACAATCCTTGCATTGTTGTGGATCCTCAACAATTTCATCAATCAATCGATCAAATCAATCAACTTTAGCTTGGCTATCAACATCTCAAAGAGATCATCGATATCTGTTTTTGCATCGTCATCAGCATTAAAATCAACATCAATCTTTGAACCAATGCAACAAGTACATTGCTTCAAAGAGGGGCAAAATGTAGACACTTAAAAATATCTCAATGGATCACATTAGCTAACTAACATCATTTCCTCTGGAAACCCATCTTTTCGATTAATTGATTAAATTATTAGCCTAGCTATTTAATTAATTATATCATTTTCATCTATTAACCTAATTAATTTAATCATGTTAATTCACCCCTTTTCACGCTAACATTTCATCTCATTAAATTAAATAAATCAAACTATTTAATTGAATTCCCTAAGTCTTTTTATTTAATTAAATAGCCCTAAGTTATTTAATTAAATGTCATTTCACCTTTCCCCCATTCATTAAATCATTTAATTTAATGACTATCATTTTAATCTTCTAATTCCCCTAATTGCATGATTAAACCCTTGTTTAATTAGCAATTATCTAATTAATCTAATTTCCTCCCACTTGCAAGGGAATATTCCTCCTTTGCACATTCCTCCAAAAGGGGAATATTACCTCCCCTTTTGCACAATTAAACTTTGTTTTAATTTGCAAAATATCCTTTTCTCCCACCCATGAGAATATTCCAAAGAATACTCTCTCTCCTCCAATCATTTGAAAAAGGGAATATTCTCACTTAGCTTCATAGGCAAGTTAACTTGTGACTTCTTGTGCAAGTTAAAAGTGTACTTGTTTGGAAGTAATGAGAACCCTTGATTAAATCTCATCTTGCATTCTCACCCATTGATGAGAACCCATGATCCATGCTTCTAATTTCCTCCATCCTTGACCATTGATTAGCTTTTTCAATCTCAACCCTCTATTTCTCATTTGCTTTCCTACAAAATAAAACACTATTTGGAGACAAATGGATCCATATTTTCAGAGCAAACTCATGTTGTTGAAATAACTCACACTCACATTCATACTTTGCACACATTTAACATATTTTAGCTTAAATTAGTTGCATAATAGCTTAGCTTCCATTAATGGCTTCCATAATGCATCCATTTAGCTAATTAGATAATTAGGGTTTGAATATTTTTAGTTTAAATCTCATTTAGATTAGCTTAGCAATTATATATCTGAATCTTTTAACATAAAATCATGTTAGATTAGCTTTTGTATCATACTCATTTTAGCATAAATCATGTTTTCATTCACATCTCACAATCGTTTCATCGATTCTCTTCAATATAATTGATTGAAACAAGCTCACTGATCCACAGGATTGGGAAAGGGTCATCGTTTCACATCAACACGACACCAATCTCACAACCCGAGATAAGTTTCAAATGGGTTAGAGTAGACATTTAAATTCTTTCATAGTCTAGAATGCTTTGTTTTAATGAATTCCTAGTTTAACTTCAATTTGATTGATCATGTTTAGATTGAGTATTAGTGCCATGAATATGCTTCGATTCTTCATGGATCAAGCGTAATTAGCCCATACTAATATCCTCAGTCACACCTATCAATTCTTAACTTATGAGCTTGTTTCAAACTACCTTTGAAGGGTAAAACTATACCTTTCCAATTATTTAGGATACTATCATCCCATGATGTGAAGAGAGAAATAACACCTTTATGGTTTTGAACATATGTATTGGCTACTGTTGTGACTGACTTTTCAATTATAGCTTGAACATTTTTCACTAAGGAAGATACTTTTCTAAAAATATGCATATTCTGTTTTCACCAGATAGACCAAATTACTGTCACTGGAATTAAGCGCCAAATGCATGCAAAGAAAGAAGATTTATATAACACCGACCAAGCTGAAAAAAGGTCCCTAACTATTTTTGATAAAGGGGTTAAAAAAATTATTTTTTGTAGTATGAACTTCCAATAGAGCTGAGCATATGAGCATTGTAAAAATAAGTGATCAACATCTTCAAAATCTTCCCTACATAAAACACATTTGAAAGGCTCATCAAGACTTAGTTTGACTAGCCTATCACTTGTGAGAACTCTTTTCCGTAATACTAACCATGTGAAACTACCTGCTTTTTGCAGAATCGTGTTTTACCAACAGAATGAGTAAGCTCTTTGGGATTGCAGTTGGACATCTTTGTTAAGAAGAGCTTTATACCCCCGCCTCACTGAATAACACCCATCTTTGGATGGTGCCCATATGATTTGATCGGGTTTCCCTATTAGAAACACTAGTCTCTCTACTAGAATTTTTTGAATCAAGTCCTTTTCTGCTACTGTTATTTGCTTTTTTGAAAGATCCTTTCATTTTACTTTACCAGTTACTTCATCTACTGAGTAGACATAATCAATTAGCCTAGTGCTCCATAAATGTGATAACATTGGTATGGCTGAATGCAATTCTTGAATGCCCTTCAAAGGAGGATATCCATTCCAAGAATCATTCCAGAAGTGAACTTCTTCTTCTTTATGCACTTCCCAGGAGATGTATGAAGTGAAAAATTCCCTACATGAGACCATAAAGTTCCACATGGATTGGATATAGTGAATATTCTTGCCAAATTTTTACTGTCTAAATATTTGGCCTCCATTATCCTACACCATTTTGAATATGATTTGGTGAACATTTGCCATATCAATTTTTACCCAAAGGCCCTATTACGTTTGGAGATATTATGAATTCCTACTCCACCCTTGAACTTATTAGAGGACATACTATCTAAGGAGATTAAAGGAACCTTTTTCCTATCGTTCATGTTCCCTTTCCATGGAAAATTCCTTATAATCTTCTCTATCTGAGAAACAATTGATTTTGGAGCCTTGAAAACTATTATGAAATAATTTGGAATCGCTACTAACACAGTCTTTACCAAAAAAATGCGACCAAAAAATGATAACCATCTAGCTTTCCAAGCTGAAATTCTAGACTTAATCCTTTCTATAACTTTGGCCCATTAAGAAATTTTATTTGTTCCCATAAAGAATGGAATCCCCAGATATGTGCATGGCAGTTCTGCCAACTGAAAGCCTAAAGTCTTTACAATTTTTCTTTTGATAATTGACATGAAATTAAAGACATAAATCTTAGACTTGTGTGCATTTATTTTTTGACCTGATACTGAAGAATACATGTCTAGAATCAACTTTATTTGTTTGGCCTCTGTAAGGCTTGCTTTTCCAAATAATAGAGTATCATCAGCAAAGAGAGTGTGCATTACTAAAATATTTGATTGGGGAATGTGGATGCCTTGCCACAAACCCTAATTATTCCTTGCCTTTATTATCCTACTCAACGCCTCGGCCATAATTATGAAGAGAAAAGGAGAAAGGGGGTCCCCTTGCCTTACCCCTTGTGTGGCACTGAAGAAGCCTAAAGGTGACCCATTTATTATAACTAAAAATTTTGCTCCTAATAAGCAAGACAAAATCCACTTACACCACTTATTGCTGAAACCAAACTTTGCCAAGACTTTCATTAAGAAACTCCAATCAACTCTATCGTATGCTTTCATCATGTCTAGTTTTATATTGAAAGATGATAGATGATTAGAATTAATAGTATAAAGAACTTCATGTGCAACTAAGGCTCCTTCGGTCATTTCTCTGCCTGGTGCAAAGCCCCCTTGCTCTTGTGAGATAATTTTGGGGATGAGATTTTTTAGTCTAAGATATATTGCCTTTGTGAAGATATTGTAGATTGTATTACATAATGAGGTGGGTCTGAACTTTGCAAAAAAATTCAATTCCTTTGTCTTTGGCAAAATTACAATGTTTGTGACATTAAAGTGTTTCAATATTGTTCCAGATTTTCTTGATTCTTCCAGGGCTAAAAGCAAGTCAAAACCCAACACATCCCAACACTTTTGAAAGAAATAGGCTATGTAACCATCAGGCCCTGGAGCCTTATCCGGTGACAATGAAAAGACTACTTTTCTCAATTCTTCTAAGGTAAAAGGTTTCATCAAATCCTCATTTTATTCTCAATAAATGAGATTTGGTATCATATCCAATAACACTTTCTCATCTTGATTTAGTTGATTTGATCCATCTCTTAATGGAGCTAAAAGATTTTAAAAAAATTGACCCCTTCTTCTTGTATCTCCTTTGCATTTGTAATCAAAGTTCCTGTTGAAACATCTTGAATTGAAAACACTGTTTTTGCAGCTCTTTTGAATTGAGTAGATGTGTGGAAGAATTTTGTGTTGTGATCCCCTTCCTTTAACCATAATTCCCTAGATTTCTGTCACCAATACATTTCTTCTCTCTTTCCTAACTCCTCCCACACCAACTGCAAATACTTCTATTTTTCATATGTAACTGAATCTAGATCATGTTGTATTATGTGTTCATGTATTTTTGCTACCTCCTCTTTCTACACAAAGATTTACTTAAAAACTTGAAAATTCCATATTTTTATTTGATATTTAACATACTGTAGTTTTTTAAAAAACTAAAACATTTCTATACCCTTCTGGTAAGGCGCACTGATCCACCATTGCCATAGAAGAGGAAGAAAATGTGGGTGTCTGAACCAAATCTTCTCAAATTTAAAGGAAGGCCTGAGCTCTACCATATAATTTAATCTTGATATGGTTAATGATATTGCATAATGATATGAGCCTACAAAAGGAAATATCTCTGAGACCAAATTATATGCCCCTAAAAACCAGTTTTGTGATGCTAGGAATTTGTCTAAACGCTCTGCAATCTACATAAAATCTTTCCTTCGGATTGTCCAGGTGAAGTTACCCTTTAAAGGTAAAATATCCTTCAAAGCATTTTCTCTAATGAAAAAACTAAAATCTTCCATTATTTTATATGGTAGACATATACCTCCTTGTTTCTCCTGTAATGACACTATCACATTGAAATCACTTGCCAATATCACTTTTTCATTTCCCAGGCCTTGAAGAACATTTGTTAGAACATCCCATAGCTTCTTCTTATCATAGGTAGATGTTGGACCATATATATTTAGTAGCCAAAATTTTAGATCAAAGCTTACCACAATCATTAGCTGCCAATTGTCATCACTATTGCTTGTATCAACAATCATTGTTCTTAGATTCCACAATGTAACTAATCCACCAGAATCTCCTTGAGTAGGTACTTGTGTTGATTTCCATTTTCCCCATTTCAACATTGATGCCTCATACATTTCTTGAGATTTTTTAGTCTCTTGTAACAAAACTAAATCTGCCCCATAAGCGTCCAATTGACGCTTGAATTGAGCCTGCTTGTCAGAGGCATTAATGCCTCTAACATTCTAGGAGAGCACTCTCATTGTGATCGAGGAGAGAAACATGCTCTCTTCGGCCTCTTGCTCACTAATATGCTTCCATCCAATGTGGTTTGTACCCTTGCATCAATATCTTCCTTTAGCTTGGCAACCTTAGACTTTCTTCCTCTTTTTCCTGGAGAATTTTTAACTATTGCCTGAGAGGAAGGTGTTTGTGATAAGGATAAAATTTATGAATAGTCAAACCCTTGAACCATTTCTGCATCAATTTCATGTGTCCTCTTTATGTACTTTTTGATTATCAGAAACTTGAAGATGCTCTACTTGTGGGGGTGATAATTCAACCTCTTCATTTAAAATACCCTCTGCTATTTCATCAAAAAGATCAAAGCCTGTTGAAAAAAGAAGCTTATCAGCTAGTTCTTTTAACTTATCTGGACAACCTTTATGTTTTAAATTTACTGCAGTATGGCTCTCAAAACTCTCATTAGCTAAATTCTCATCACTTTCAATGGCTAGATTTTCACTATTAAGTAATTTATGTTGAGAGCAACCACCTATTTGCAATGAGGCAAAACTATGTAATTATTTTCTAAAAGGCTTTAGAGATATCTGAATTGGTCTCCCATTAAACATCAGTCGGTGGATAATGTCATCCAACTAATTTAATTGGACCGATGAGTTGGATGGGATGTATGTATTTACACCCACATTACTAAGCTGCTTATTTTGCTTGCCTCTACCATTTGGTATTATAGGTAGTATCATAGATGGATCTTTATCTTTTAGTATTGGAGAGTGCCCATTATCTTCAATGCGAGCGACAAATCTAGTTACCTTATCAGCCATCAAATTTTTAGTTTTCTCCTTGTTGGACGCAGGTGATACCTACAATGGGTCTTCTTTCCCTTTCATTGCATCTTCTTTCCCTTTAAATCCTTCGATATCAGAACAAGCTATTTTAGTGTGTTCTATAGAATGACATATATTGCATGCATTATGTGGATTTTCCACTACAATTTCCTAGAGCCATTTACCAAACTTAGAGTTTATATGTATTTGACTTGGAAATACTTTTTTGGCATCCAATAATACACAAACCCTAACAGGTTTCGAGGGATTTATGAAGAACTCCATATCATGTTTAAGGAAAATACCCACATTATTTGCCATGATTTCTATTAGTTTGAGTTCTCTATATTCCAGGGGTAAAGAATGCAAATGGATCCAAGGTGGAACAAATTTCACCTCAAACTATTATGGTTTAAAATTCGGTGTCCATGTTTGCATGTACAAACTAGAACCTTCAAAAACCCACGACTTTACTTTGAAGATAGCATCTCTATGAATATTTGTATAAAAATGCACAAAAAAGATTCCCTTCACTTGATCTAGGTAAAAAAAATTTGAAGCTCCTTCCCATTCTTCAAATAATAGATTTTTCAATAACTCTATATCTAAGGAGAGGCTCCAAAACTTACAAATTAGGGCTCATTGCCAAAGGTCTTGGATTTGAGCTTGCAACAAATCCTCATAGAATGTAATATTGACAACGCCCTTTTGCTGTGACCCACACTTATTAGCTTGCAAACTTTACAGTGAGGGTTTTTGCACAGATATTTCACATTGTTCTGACTCTTTACGCCTCCATTGCAATGCAGGTTTTTCAATATCATGTGCTCTATTCTTATTCGCTTTCTTCTTGTTGTGCTTATTTTTCCCCTTTCTTTGATGTGTAATATTTGAGATCCCTGCTTGGTCAACTTGCTTTTCGACCTTCTGTTTAGGTTCATCAATCCATTGATGAACATCTTGTATCTTTGCCTTTGGTTTGACAAAAACAACTTTCTCATTTTGAATATTCTGATTTTTCTGCTTCTCTAAATCCCTTTTATTTTGATACGCATTCTTCTCATGATCATTGTGCTTTGCATGCAAACTATTTTCCTTATCAACAATCCTTTGGTTTTGTGAGGGATATTTATTGCTCTGCTAAATGTGTTTGTTGACCTTTTGAGTTGAGGGAAATCCCTTTATGTGTGGGATCGTTTCATGTGAAATTTTTTCTTTGAAAAGAGCCATATGATCTTGTTGAAACCCTAAACAACGACTCCTTTGTATTTTTGTTTGATTTGAAATCCACTTCACTTTCTTTATAGAGTCAATTCAGAAACCCTGGATTAGCTTCATATTGCCTTTTTTGTAGATTTTCCCTTTGCAAATAATGAGATTTGTCCTCTTCACATATATCCAAAACTTCCTATTTGCTTCTATCCAAGCGTCTGTGAGAATGAAACAAGACCCAATTTGGCTTTGTAAATTTGTGTCTGATCGCATCAGTCCCATGCCTTGCACGATACCAGATTGTATTGTTAATGGGTCCAAGAGCATGAGGAATCTGTTTGTTGTGGTCATGTGGGTCACGAGGAGGAGGAATCTTGGGTCCACAAGCATGAGGAATTTTCCTATTGTAGTCACGAGGGTCATGAATCTTGTCTCTCTTTTTTTAAAATAGTTATTATTCCACCATGTTCGCTTTGAGAAGTAGTCGTTATTCCTCCATGTTCTCTCTAAGAAGTCGTTATTCCTCCATGTTTGCCACTCTTCCATGTTCATTGCTATTGTATCTGCTTCCCAAACTTTACTCTAAAATGTTGTTTTAAGGCAAGAAAGTAATTTTTCCTAGATTTGAACAACTTGAGGAAAAAAAAGATTATAAGTTGTACTTTGAAGTTAAGAAAGAAGAAGATGCATTTGAACATGAATAGGTTGGACAAGAAGAGGATGGAGGATAATAAGAATATTAAAAGGGAAGTTTAGAAGAAGAATAGGAAGAGTCTTTTACTCCACCACCTTTGAGAAGGTCAAAATGACAAAAAAATAGGTTGAAATGTATAACACATTAGATTTTCATTATATATTTTCTTTATCTTGTACTAACAATGTACCTAGATCTATGAAGGAAACTCTCTCTTCAAAAGATTAATTCTTGTAAAGGATCCAGGAAAGAGGAAATGATGGACTTTGAAAAAATTTAAGACTTGGGATCTACTTGATCTACCTAAAGTTAGAAATCACAGATTATATATGGGTGCTTCAAGAAATTCAACACAAATGGTAAGTTGGAAAAGCACAAGACTAGATTGGTGGCAAGAGGTTATACCTAAGTCAAGGGAATTGATTTTGGTGAAATGTTTTCTCTTTAAAAAAAATTAAGATCCATTAAATTCTCGCTTTCTATTGCTACTACTTTTGATTTTGAAATAAAACAAATAAATTGGAAAGCCACTTTCTTGCATGGGATCTAGAAGAGGATATTTCTTTTTGTCCAACCTCACAAAGGAAAATTGGACCTATGTGAAATTAGCATTCAAAAATTTGTGTCAAACTTCTAATTATATAATTTGTTACCACAGAACAACTAACATAGGAAATTTATTAAATATGCAAGGGTTTGTTGATGTGGATAGAGCTAGAGACTTAGATAGTGTGAGATATACAAGTGAAAATGTATTTTCTATATTTAATTATGTTAAGTAGACGGGTAAGAGGAAACACATTGTTTATATTTCCACTAGTAAAACCATTTACATGGTTACCACATATTCTTGTAAAATAGAAACATGGTTATAAATATTGTGCTTATATATTGGCTTTACTAGTAAATAACAAAGGTTAGTTATGATGGTCAAAGTGTCATTTGTTTGGAAAAGATCCTACTTTCACGTTCATGCAAAAAAAATTGACATACAATATCAATTTATTCAAGATATGGAAGGTTGAAAGGTCATGATACAAAAGGTTGAAATTTTGGTGCATATTATACACTAACACTGATTAAACCAATTAGTACAAATAAGTTTTATTTTTGTAGGGAGGCTATGGGCCTTACCATCATTATATCTCAGTTTATTATATGATTTTTATGACATCTTATGCAATGTATACAACAATTGGGATATTATTGGGATGGTGTTGTAGACATTGTATACATAATGTAGCTTAGTCTAGTGGGTTAAGGATGAACATTTTTTAGTTATCTCACAATATTGGTAACTAGTAATTATATAAAAATGACTCCTATAGCTATCCAACTTAGATAGGGGAATATTGAGATATAAGGCATATTGTATGGAGTGAATATAGGGGGTTAATTGGCCATTATTGAGTTTTCTTGACACCCTCATAATGGGAAATATATAAAAATAATTCTTTTAGATTTGTGTTATCCTATGGATGACCCATGGTTTTGGAAACCACTACGAGTTTCCATGTTTGCCTCTAATTTATATAAACAAGATTTAGGTGACGATTTTATAGGCATCGATTAAAAGAACATTATTGGGATACTTGTATACTCCAAGGAGTGAGAATCTAATGTTGTTAAAGAGGCCTTGATCAATTGTGTGTATTTCTACAAACACTTTGGATTAATACATTGCTAGATCTTTCTTTAGGTGGTGAATTTTTTCCCAATTTAAGGGTTTCTAACATAAGATATTATATAAATTTTGTTATGGTATTTTATATTTTCTCTTTGTGAGATTATTTTAGTTTATTATTATTTTAATTTATTTTAGTCATTAAGATGGGATTCATGTTATATTTCATTATTCCTAATTGAATGATTGAATTGTACATTCAATAGAGGTTAAAAGGAAAATTTCATCAACCACACTATAAAAAGCAAAGGGAGGCACAAAACCATCTAAGTTATCTATTAGAATTGTCATAGAGGCATTACTTCAATTGAGTACAAAGAAAAACTAGGAGGGGTAGGATTATCACAAATGAAGGAAAGACAAAAGAAAAAGGTAAAAAGAACTCTACCAATTGAGTCATCTGAGGAAGAATGGGAGAAAGAAATGTTGAAGAAAAAATAAAGATAAAAAATAATAAAGAAAATGATCTTTCCTCAAAGAAACCTAAAATTGGTGTCACCCTGGGTCACTAAAAGTCAAGTAGGTAATTAGAAAGAAAAAAAAGGGGGGTTATTACACTTACAAGAGCTATATCAATAATTTTTCAAGCCAAGAAAACCCATAGAAATAACTCACAAATAACCCACAATATTTGTACAAAACAAGGAGATCATTCAAACAAATATATTGGACTTTCTTTTCTTAAGTCCTCACTCCTTTGAATGAGCTCCCAATAATTTCCTAGAAAAACTACTAAGACAAATAAATAAAAAGTGAGAAGAAGTATTTAATATAGAAGTATAAGTTAGATATAGTGCTATGGAAGAGGTTGTAAAAGAATTTAAAATGTCTCCAAAAATAAAAACCTAATTACAAACCTTGCAATATAAGGAATTGAGATCCAAGCATGGGTGGACGCTTTATTATCTCAAGCATAGGAAACTAAGGAGAGGCTAAAAATTAATTAGTAGAGGCTGCAAAAAAGGCCTATGCTTGATGATATAATAAAAGGTTGCTTCCACATATGGGATATATGTATGAAAATGGAAGCTAGATACAACATAAGGAGATAAAGGAATAAACCATGAGACAAAAGATATATAGGTGGAGAAATTGATTCTAGAGAAACATATTGACGAGTAGATAAAGGGTGTATAAGAAGATATTAAGTATAACATAGATATTCAAGACAAGGAAAGTGAAGCACATCAAGAAGTTCCATTGTAACAAGATATCTTGAATATTCAGATAGGAGAACAAGGTGAAAATGAAGAAAAATAACTATAAAGAGAAAATGATAAATATATCATTGAAGAATTAAGATGATAAAAGTGATGCAAAGGTAAAGTATTTATAATCCACTTCCATAAAAAGCATTTGAATTTATGGAAAAAATCAAGAATTTTATTGTGTGATAAAAATAATTCTAACTGGTTGTAACTCTAGCACACAAGTTCCTTACAAATACACCTTTGGTATTGCAAGTCTAGTTTTGACACAAATTTCCCCTATCCAATAGTTTGAGACGGGGGAAAATTTTGAAAATCAATGCAAGAAAATTCCTATTAAACCATATATAGATACCATTAAGGAAATTAATAAAACTATGCTAGTAAACATGTCTCAACGTTACTCCTAATATTGAGCATATAAAGAATACAAATTTCAAATTGTGAAACACAAAAAGCTTAATTTTTGGGCTATAGAATTTATTTTTGGAGAAATATATATTTTTAGGTTATTCAACATCACTAGTGATATATGTTACATAGGTATTTTCAATATATGGAATTTAAAAAGGGGCCCTAATGGCCTCTTGGATCAAAACTTATGACCTCTAAAAGTTGGGCCTCCTCCATTAGAAATGTATTTAAGTATATAAGACATAAAAGAGTTGTAAGAGGGAGTTACACTTGTTGACCAATTTATGATGTATGCTACAAAGTTTCATAAGAAATATTTGAATAAAGATAATGAAGTTAAAATTAAATGTTTGATTTAGTGAGTGGTTTATGACATGCTTATGATAGGTGGAATGAGTATGTTATTTTTAGCCTATGAAATCATATTGAGATTTGGGTGTTAGTTTTCTAACTAGGTATTTGAGCGCCACATTTTTGGTGGTTTACCTCATGGTTTTGTAATTACCATTTGATGGTTTTATGTTTTCCTTTGATTTATAAGGTGCTTAAGATGGAGGTATTGAGTAGTGAGTTTTTGGGTGTTGTTATGCTATTGTAAATACTCCAACTCTTTGGTTGATGATACTCCTATAAAGGATTTCTCTACAAGTGTATTGTAACTATGTTTAGATTATTAAATAATATATTGAATTTCTTTGGAAGTGTGAGGTCTTTATCCTAAAAAGGTTTTTCATATGTATGCCTATGTTGTATTATTTTTGTTTATGTTTTATATTTTTTTTTCCTTTTTGTTATTGTAAAGATCAATTTTTTGCAAATTCTCTCCTCTAAGTTTATTTTAAGAAGTCTTTCCATTTACCTTTCCTTATTTTATTTGGCATTAAATCTTGACCACCCTAGAGTCTAGGTGTTAGGTGTACATAAGGTTTTTGATCTTATTGCATGCAGAGATGACAAGCACGTCTAAAATAAAAATGGAGAAGTTATTAGGTACAAACTTTGAGATTTAGAAGCTCAAGATGGAGGATATTCTCATGGATTAATATCTATGTGTCATAGTATCTCGATCCAAACCTATTTTATGTCATGAGAAGACCAAGACAAAATGGGTAGAAAAGCTAATGGTATCATTATACTATGTTTGGATAACTTAGTATTGTTGAATATACATGAAGAGACCACCATCACACTTTTTGGGAAGAAATTGAGGGATTTGTATTAAGCTATATCTCCGGTTAATAAACACTTTCTTAGAAAGATATTTTATACCCTTATGATGGAAGATGGTGGCTTTATATTTGAACACTAAATGAATTTATGGTTGTTACTCTATTGCACTTAGTTGGAGTAAAAATGACAGAGGAGGATTGTTGCATTATTTTTTTGTCTTTTTACCAAATTCATGAGACCGCCTTATTATCGCTATTGAGAACATTAACACTAAGTTGAAAATGGATGAGATAGCAATATTTTTAGTTTTTAAAGAATCGTGAATAAAGAATTATAATTTTGCTAAGGAGGCCCTAGCTATTTGTGGTAGACAAACGAAAAATGAAAGAGGAAGGATGTACGTGAATATAGAAAAGTATAAATCTAAATATTGTGGGAGATCTAAATCTTTTGGTAAGTCCAAGGTAAAATGTTGAAATTGTGATTAGAATGACCATTTCAAAAGAGCTTGTAAGAAGGAAAGGAAAAAGAAAAAGAGAGATTTTGTTGATGAATCTAAGAAATCCTCCCAAGATGATTATGGAACCTTTATCACATCCTTATATATACATGCATCAAAAATTTCATGATTAATTTAGTCTCTAGTGTATCTTTTTGCTTGACCTATCATCAAGGTTGGTTCATAAAATGTGAAGAATATGATGGAGGGAAGGTGTATCTTAGAGATGATTAACATTTGAATATTTTAGGGCATGGATGAGACATGATTTTATTTCTTGATGGAAAAGTGATATGGTGTACTATGTACCCTTAAATTGGAACAAAACCTACTTTTATGAGTAAATTATATGATTTGGGTGTGCATGTTATTTTATTGAGTGGAGTGTACAAGATGGTTAGAGGATCTATGTGGATAGGAACTCTATTTCAATTGGATGCATGTATAGTTTATTTTATTAGTTATTATGTTAATACAATGAAGAGATGTGGAAAATATTCACCTTCACCATTGAAACCAACAAAAAAGAGGAGAGTTACATCCACCTCTTATGCTTGTTCTTTATGGGTACCTACGGATGCTCATTCTTTGGAGACTAAACTCCTTGTAGAGAAAAATATGTTATGGTACTAGGGGATGGATCATATAGGTAAGAAAGAAAAATGTTGGAATTATAACAAGATTGGTCATTTTAGAAGAGAGTGCAAGGAGAAAAAGAAAAAGAGAATATTTTTAGTCCTTGAAGTCCTCTCAAAAGGATGGTGATGTCTCTATCACATCCTTGGTTACACATGCATCAAAAGGTGCATGGTTGATGACTTTATGATGCAGTCAAGGTAGGAGGATCCAATTAAGGACTGTCCCACCTTGCAGCATAAATAACCAACTCCATGCTCACAACAGATATGCAACAAAAATTAATAGCTAATCCACAGAAAGATAAAAGATATTTATGAACACCAGACACAAGATTTATCCTGGGAAAACCCTAATAGGGAAAAACCCAGCCTTCAAAGCTCATTCCTCATTATATTATAATCTCAAAACATATTACATATGCCTCTTAGGCTTGAAAAATTCTAGGTCGCAGCCTAGGGATCAAAAATAACTTAAATGATAACCATCTTCATCAACTCCTTTGGCTCTGCTCCACACTCCTTCTGCTCTAAGATCCTTCTGGATTAAAATACTTCGTCGCCGTGTTTCATACTTCACACTATCGAGCACCTTATAGATCCATCTCCCCTCTCTACTCCCTATAACAAGTCCTCTCTCCTTTATTTATATCATTTGCAAATCATCTAACCCTTAACATGTCAGTCCAATTACAATGGCTAGAAAGGTAATGTGCAAACTCAAATAGGTCGGCCTCAAACAATGAATAATTTACAATGAAAACCAACCAATGCCAGCCATAATAAAGCAAGGACCCAAAACAACATCCTCGAACATGAAACACCTTCAAAATTTATTCCTCAAAGATCCACAACACGCTACAAACACCCTATCGGCCAAGAACAAGAAAACATGAACTCGCAAAAGAAAATCACCAATCGTGAGCACAATGCTCCATGTGGACCAACAACATACAATCTAGAAACATCCACGAGCATCACGAATCACCACAGAAACATTTGCAACAACTCAAATTATAGAAATCACATCATCTCCTTTCAGGTTCACCAATTAGAACGACTGAACAATAGTCAGAACAAAGATGTTCATAGCTTGATCAAATCTTCATGCGGACCTCTAAAACTTAACATGGAAACACTAGAAATACTTGTCAACAAACCCTTTAATCCACAACTTCTACTCATCAATATATTGAGTTGGCAATCAAATGCAATAATCTAGTCCTCTGCAACTTCACTATCAATTGCCTCAATTTTTTGGATGCTTCTGGATGCCCTTGCATCAAATTCTCAGGGTTATTTTAAAAGTGAGCCTCTTCACTTTGGTCTTTTCTTTCTTGAATTGGTTTGGCGATCTGTCCACAGGTACTTGCAACTTCCTCAAGGTCAGTGTTCTGTTCAATTCCACCCTACAAAACTGCCTCAAGTTCTCCTCTTTGAATTGGTTCAACGTTCTACTT
The DNA here is from genome assembly GCA_007258455.2 of Sequoia sempervirens. Classification (NCBI taxonomy): domain Eukaryota; kingdom Viridiplantae; phylum Streptophyta; class Pinopsida; order Cupressales; family Cupressaceae; genus Sequoia; species Sequoia sempervirens. The sequence continues at coordinate 84,268 of VDFB02274297.1, read as the reverse complement.
GCAAGCCTTGCCCTACCTCACTGGCCAACGGTCTGAGCAAGCCCACCTTGCAAGTTGCCTCAGGTTCTTCATCTTATCATGGTCAAGGTTTGGAAATCTACTTGCAAGCCTTGCACTGCTTCATTGGTTGGCAGTCTGAGCAATCCTTCTTCGCAAGTTGCCTCAAGATCATTGTCCTTTTCTATTCCTTCATTAACATTTACTTCGCTCTGGTATACAAACTTTCTCCTTAAGATCAATGCTTCACCTTCTTCTGGTTATATGAAATCTGATACCTCCAAAGGTTCCCCTTCCTCTGCATAAACTAATTCTATATCAACAGGCTCTTCTCCATCTGCACAAACTATCTTTGTATCCTTTACTGCTTCCCTTTCATTAGTTGCTCTGGTATTAGGTTCTTGATGACACTCAATGCTTGATTCTTTCTTCCTCCAAACTTGAAAACAGGTTCCTCTTCTAGCAAATCCTCTTTCACTCCTCTGGTACCCTTCATTATGATAAACATTATGACTCTTGTCACCTCTTCCTCTATGTTATGTATAAGGTCTTCTTTCTCTACATCTTGCTCCCTCTTTTACTCCAACATATGAGTTCTTCCATCTGTACAATCTTCTAAACATACAAGTAACATGTTTTCACTTTGCTCCATCAATCCATCCATAATTCATTTGCTTACAATTTGTCATAGGCTTTCTCCTTCTCATCTTATCCTAACACATATTTTCATAATGTTTCCTTAATCCACATAGCTTACAAGGATATAAATCCCAACACAATTCCTTTTCATGTCCATGCCTATTACAATGTGAACAATACATACTTTATCTTCCCTGATTCAAATTGCTTGAACTTGTAACAACATCCTTACCTCTGTCATATCCAAGGCCTCCACTTCTTGATCTTATTACCGGCTCAATAGGTTCTGTAATTCCTTGCTAATGATTTCCCAATCCTTTTCCTTCATATCCCATTCTCTGCATGATTTTGAAACCAATACCATCACCAACAATTGCAGGCTTCATTACATTGTTACCTTCAACTTCACCTTCCAAATAAACTTTTGCAACATCACACAAATCATTAGTATCACAAGAAACATTACAAAATTTAGGCTTCGATCTCAGATTCTCATTCTCCTTCTGGCATGCTTTAAGTGATTGCTCTAACTGATTAACATGTTCCTTCAAGCCAGCTATTTCCTTCTTCTGCAAATTGTTCTCCTTGTTCAGCTCCTTCAAACTTTCTTCTAGATCTTTGTTCCTCTTTTCCACCCTTGCCAATTTCTTTTCAACATCCACAAACATATCCAACTCTGCTTCTAGTTCTTCATTTCTCTCCCTCAATTCTAAATTACACATCTTGATTTCGCACAGTTCTTCCTCCAAAGTATCCATTTCGCATATTAGGGTTTCATTTTCCTTCTTCATCCTCTTCCCAATCTTCCCCATTGAAACAAATCAGATAAACAACTAAACTCAAATGCTTACCCGAATCTTCCTTGCCTCGATCTTTCTTCTATGATGACACTTATTACTTCTAGGGTTTCACACTTCTTTCAACATTGTCTTCTTTCCCAACAATTCACAACCAGCTAATAGATTTGCAACTAGCTTTGATACCATCTGATGTAGTCAAGGTAGGAGGATCCAATTAAGGACTGTCCTGCCTTGCAGCCTAAAGAACCAACTCCATGATCACAACAGATACGCAACAGAAATTAATAGCTAATCCACATAAAGATAAAAGATATTTATGAACACCAGACACAAGATTTATCTTTGGAAAACCCTAATAGGGAAAAACCCAGCCTTCAAAGATCATTCCTCATTATATTATAATCTCAAAACATATTACATATGCCTCTCGGGCTTGATAAATTCTAGGCCGCAACCCATGGATTACAAATAACTTAAATGATAACCATCTTCATCAACTCCTTCAGCTTTGCTCCACATTCCTACTATGAGATCCTTCCAAATCAGAATACTTCATCATCATGCTTCATACTTCACACTATCAAGCACCTTATAGATCCATCTCCCCTCTCTACTCCCTATAACAAGTCCTCTCTCCTCTGTTTATATCATCTGCAAATCATCTAACCCTTAACATGTCAGCCCAATTACAACGGCTAGAAAGGTAACATGCAAACTCAAATAGGTCGGCCTCAAATAATAAACAATTTATATTGCGAACCAACCAATGTCGGCCATAATAAAACAAGGACCCAAAACAACATCCTCGAACACGAAACACCTTCAAAATTTATTCCTCGAAGATCCACAACACGCTACAAACACCCTGTCGCCAAGAACAAGAAAACATGAACTCACAAAAGAAAATCACCAATCGTGAGCACAACGATCCATGTGGACCAAAAAAACATGATCTAGAAACATCCACGAGCATCACGAATCACCACAGAAACATCCGCAACAACTCAAATTACCAGAATCACATCATCTCCTTTCAGGTTCACCAACTAGAACAACTGAACAACAGTCAGAACACAAATGTTCATAACTCGATCAAATCTTCATGCGGACCTCTGAAACTTAACATGGAAACACTAGACATACTCAACAACAAACCCTTTAATCCATAACTTCTACTCATCAATATACTGAGCTGGCAATCAAATGCAATAATCTGGTCCTCTGCAACTTCACTGTCAACTGCCTCAATTTTTTGAATGCTTCTGGATGCCCCTGCATCACTTTAGTGTATATTTTCACATGACCTCAAATGAAGGTTGGTTTATAAAGTGTGAAAAATATGATGGCATATGAAGGTGTACCTTAGAGATGATTATCAAATTTGAATATTATTGGTTATGAAAGATTCATGGTTTCAATACTCAAAGAGGGGAACAACGATATACTATATATCCTTGGTTTGGCACAAAACCTACCTTTTATTAATGAATGATATAATTCAAGTGTGGTAGTTATTTTCTTGAGTGGGGGTGTGAGATGGTTAAAGGAGCAACAATGCTTGCTAAGGGTGTGTGGATAGACACTCTATTTCAGTTGAATACATGTATGGTTTAGTACAATAGATCTTATGTTGATGTAGTGATGAAATATGTGAAATATTCACCTTCACCTTCACCATTGAAACCAACAATAAAGAGGAGTGTTTTGGATCCACTTTACATGGTTATTCTTTTTGGGTGCCTAAGGTGCTCATGCATTGGAGACTAAAATCCTTGTATAGAAAATTATGTAATAGTACTAAAGGATGGGTCACATAGGTAAGAAAGGTCTAAAAACCTTAGAAAGTAAAAGCATTGTTAAAGATTAAATTATTGTAACCTTGAGTTTAATTTTTGTGAACATTTATGTTTATAGAAAAAAAACCATGTTTAATTTTATTCTAGTTATCATAAGTATTTTAAGGCATTGGACTTGATACATTCTAATGTTTTTGGTTTTGTTGATGTTTCTTTGATTTTAAAATTTATTTTTTATATTTTATTATGGATGACCATAGTAGGACATGGGTATGTTTTCTTATGATTAAATCTAAAGTCTTTAGTCAATTTAAAGAGATTAAGGCTCTCGTAGAAAATCATACTACTAAAAAGAATGATATTTTGAGGACTAATTATGACAGTGAGTTTTGTTTAACAAATTTTGATATGTTTTGTAAGGATTATGGAATAGAAAGGCAATAAGAAAACTTTATACACCCCTGAGCAAAATACAATCAAAGAAAAAATGAAGAAGACATTGATGGAAAGGGCTAGGAGTATACTTAGTGGGGCCAACTATGAATAATTTTTTGGGTAGAAGCAATTGCTACAATTTTTTCCCTAGTAAATAAGTTTTGTACACCATCTCTTGTTGATTGGATACTTATGAATATGTGGTTAGGAAAAGACATTTCATTGAGACATCTTAGAGTATTTTGTTGGGATCCATATGGTTATGTGCCTAGGGAGAAGAGGTCAAAGTTGGATAACAAGGTTGTAAGATGTATCTTAATCAATTATGGTATTGGTGTGTAAGGGTACAAGCTTTGGAATCCAATGTTTGATAGAGTTTTATATAGAAAAAAGTGTTATCTTTATAAAAGTTTAGTTTTTTCACTATATTGTATCCAAGAAATGATGGAAAAAAAATGTGGTTCAAATACCACCAAAGAAGTTGAAATAGAAGGCCACAAAGGATTTAAAGAGAAGGGGAAATCAAATAATTTAGAGAGTTTGGAAGAGGATGCAAAACCTATCATTGAGGAGATCCACTTGGAAAAGTTAACAACCAAAGATGTATAATCCTTTTGATTGGAAATATATTTTAGATTTGATTACTAGCATTGATGATAAGGCTTACTCTTTCATAGCCTCTTAATTATAATTAATATTTTAATAGTTAGTATTGGAATATCATATTCTCAATAGATAAAATATTTTGCATCCAAATTTCTAGAAGCTTCTTGTTTCTAGAATAATATCTACTAGTACATAAACAACAATATATGATTAAAAAAACTACTAAAAACTGCATATAAATGACCAAACATGATCACGTGACCATTAGTAGTTTATTGCCAACCATTTATAATGCGACCAAATTGATGACTAAACCATTTTTAGTCATTTATTGGTTTTTTTGATTGATCAATTTGGTAGTATATTTAGTTGTTGATTTAGTCATTGATTGTTGTAATCTGGTCACTTAATTAGTCATTTTTTATTCACTGATATATTTAGTTGTTAATTTAGTCATTGATTGTTGTTAACTGGTCACTTATTTAGTCATTTTTATTCACTAATTTTTGCCCATTGATAGTGTATTTAGTCATTAATTTTAATCATCATTTTGATCAATTTGGTAGTATATTTAGTCATTTTTATTCACTAATTTCATTGGTCATATATTTAGTCATATTTATTCACTGTTCACTGATTTCTATCAATTGGTAGTATATTTAGTCAATTTAATTATTAATTGACATCAATTAGTAGTATATTTAGTCATTTTAATTGACTGATATTTTAGTATTTAAACATAAAACATAGAAATACACATCAATCATCAATTGCACACAATAAGACAACCATTAAGAAGGAAAATCGCTGAACTTTATTAAAAGAAAGGTGTTCTTACAACTTGCACAAGTCTGAAATATCTATCTTGCTTGAAAAATGCTTAGAAATAGAGTATTACAATTTTTTATTTTCAGTCAGAAGACTAAAAATCTGAGTTACAATGCACATAAATGACAAGAAAGAAACTTCTCCAAAAGACTTTTTCAATTATGGAAACACATGCTTGGAGCCCTTCAATGTGAGCACATGCCCCTTTCATCTCTTAAAACTTCTACAATGTAGGCAATCTTCCTGGAGCAAGCTGTAACGTGTAGAATCCAAGAAGGAGAGTGTTGATCGTGTCCCATATATGAAGCTCTCTCCTTCAATGTAGTCAACAATAAACCTGGAATCTTTCCTCCTTTATATGCAATGTTCCATTTGATATGAGCAACAGGGTGTTGCCTTTTCCACCATGAATGAAGTTGTGCCTCAATACAACCAACAAAATTATTATTAGTCTCAATTCAAAAAGAATAAAAGTGCATTGTATATTGCAAGTTTACAAAAGTAAGTTCAAACACAACAAAAAGATGAACCAATTAAAAAACTGTAGGAGACAGATCACATCCACAAACATGGGAGAGCTATGCAAAATTGGAGAAATTGGCTTGGAAAATGAAGACAACAAGGTATTTCCAGATTCAATACTTTTACTTAATGTTGTGGAATAGAAGAAAAAAGAATCAATTATCTGCCACCATAGTGAAAAGTTAGCAATTGCATTTGGCTTGTTAAACATGGCCCTTGGTACAACTATTGGAGTTGTTAAGAACCTTCGAGTATGTTCTAATTTTCACACTGCAATAATATGAGAAAACAAATATTACAGTTGAATTCAACAATATTTTCACACTGCAACAATATGAGAAAACATGGCCCCTGGTAAGAGAAATTGTTCCAATTCAACAAGATTTTCACACTGCAACAATATGTGAAAAATAAATCAGCAAGATTATTATACTATAAAAATTGCTACACAATCAATACAAATTTCAATTTACAATAAGAATGTGAAGAGATGAAAACACAAGTTAAAACTAATACAAATATGTTCACCGATAATGACTATGAATACCTTATGGTCTTAACTTACAAGAAGTATCAACTTACCTGCAACCAAATACAGCTACGTGTGTCTCACCAAAAAGTAAAGTTTTTCATCCTTGACCTTCACTTCATGTTTCTTTCACTGGCCATGGACACTATCATATTTGAACATATAGGTTTGAATGTAACATAAACAAAGAAAACAATGATGAGTACTCATAAAATATGATTATGCCAGTAGTCAGTCAATGAAATATATAAAGACTCATAGGTGGTTTGCTCAACACCTAGTGCAAAGACCACTGCATCATTGTTGTTGCCTACTAATTTTTATTTCATGGACTTTCCTTACCTTGAATTGAGCAAAGAGATAAAGATGTCACAGTCACATGTCATGCAAAGGGAACACTTTTAAGGAAGCTTTGATTCCATACACCTAGGAAATTTTGTGCCTCTAAACTCAATAGAGACATGTCCTTCAAACATGTCGTGATAGTGTAAATTACAAAATACAGTGATGTATCATTTAGCAAGCTAGAGATTTTTCATGTTACATGTTATGATATCATCTTCGACCTAGTACATATGACATTTGGGGTTTGGTTATTGTGCATGTGTGACAAGTGAAGTAAGAAATCAACTGATTTAATAAAGGTACTCATACCAATTTATCTAGAAGACATGCTTCTTTTAGTGGTTTCTAGGGTTGCATTGAAGAACATAGTAATGAGGTGATTGCAGGGATATGGGACTATGCAAATTAAATGGAGGATGTTGAGTGCAAGTTAGTGAATGCAATGAGTATCATATAAAGCATATACACAATGAAAGTGCAATCTTGAATAGGTTTGGTGAATAAAGTGCTTGTATCAAAGCTAGCCCTGAGAGGAGCATGTAGCATTATAACACTGCCACACAAATGATACTAAAGGGGTAGGGTTTTGATAGGAATCAATTAGCTCCCTATAAAAGTAAGCAACTAAGGGTTTTGTTGTGAGCTTCACGAGAGATTGAAAGACAGGGAGTTAGACCATCTTAGTTCATTGTCAATATGAGGTCCAAATGCCAGGAAAGTTGGTATTAGTTGACAGTTTCATGAAGCCATGCTCATATTTTTTGCTTAAACATAGGTTCTTTCATGAGCATTGCACAAACAAGTATTGGAGATAAATGCAGTTTCAATGTCCACCATGTAAAGCCTTTTTGTTTAAAAAGATCATCATATAAAAAATGACAATGAGGACAAACTTATGCAAAGGATGTTATGACTATGCAAGGGTTCAAAGGGAAAGGTGGTAGTCATCTTAATCAAACTCTGAACAGTGCTTCAAAGATAGGTTGTTCTTGTGAAATGACAAGGAGGTGACTTTGCACGTTGATGCCAAATGCAAGCATAACAAATGTTTTTCTACAACACTGATTCAATTGATAGGCAAAGAAATGGGTTGATTTATATTACATGACCAAAAGATGACACAAAATCAACAAATCTTCTCCGTCTAAATTCATCTCCAAGATTGTTGCAAGAGAATTTGTTCTGAGAGATTGAACCATTTCCATCATTTTAAACAGGGACAATGTTCTTGTGGAGAATATTGGTGATGCTAAATGAAACAATCTAAAAAATAGGCTTGCACTATAATAATGTGCACTACATTAAATATCCAGTAATAATGAAGGGACATCCATCAAAGTATAACATCATGGATTTTTTGTCATATGTTGTAGTTACAAGTGCCTTGCTAGACATACATGAAAATGTGGAAGCATAGACAAGGAAAGTACAAACTATTTCAAAAAATGCCTCAAAGAAATGTGATATCACTCGCATCACCCTAAGGCCCAGCAACAAACCATGTTGTGTTGTGGTGGAGGCTTTAATATATGGTGTGGAACAGGTAACAGAGGTGAAATTTTTCCAAGATTTAATCTAGCATATGTATGTTGCCACTCTAACTATTCTTGCTCTCGACTCCTGCACATAAGTTTATGTTTTTAGAAAAGCGTTCCAAAAAAATCGCATAGAAATTAGCTTCAATTGGCACATGTCATCGATCAATGCGGAATGGGAACCCATATTATCCATATTTAAAAATAGTAGGTAGTATACAAAATGAATATGTACAAGATCTGAAATCAAGAATCAGGATCCACTCTTTTAAAATAGAAAAATCCCTACTTTAGAGCAAGAAAAATGCCAAATAGTGGCTTGGAAATTCTTGGTTGCAACTGTTTCACAAGTTTGTAGGGGTTTGACCAGTTCACTTTAATGTTCAATGCTTGTGGTGTATTACTCTGACAAACTAAGTACATTTCCAAGCAAATTTTTCAGCACATAATTATGAAATGGTTGAACAAGTCTAAAAGCTGTCAAAATTTGAGTACTCCATGACAAAACAAGATTTTGTAGTCCTTTTTACTTAGGAGGACTATTGGTCTATAGGTTCAACTACAGTTCTAAGAAGAACATATACTTTATCCATTAAAAAATATAAGAATCCCCTTGGTGAATGTGTGACAAACATTCCAAAGCTTCTTCCCATAATGCAATGCCAAGCAGGACCATAACATTTATCAAATTCGTACATTCAAAAAGCATAGGGTGCAAGTTTCAATAAATTGCACAATGTTTTTCTTTTAGGATCACCATCAAACAAAGTGATTCTATGTAGATCAACAACATACTATAATCAAAAGCACCCATTATATAACTTATTACAAGAACAATTGATAAGTCATTAAGTAAGATGAACTCTGATTAAATATTTGTTGATTTGTTTTTTTTTTCAATTTTGAATATGAGATTAGCATATTTTGTACACATAAAAATGGTAAATAGTTGATTTATTTTAATAAGGCAAACATTGAGAAATATTTAAATATAGTGGACAAAATTTAAAAAGTAGATGGCATTTAAAACCTACTAAAAAAAATAGTATTATTTCACTATTGCAAATGATATATAATGAAGGGATCAATCATGATAGTATTCTTATGTCATTAAAAAGGATATGTTATGCAAGATCTATGATGTGATGATTTATAGGAATTCAATTGTATTGTTTTGAGTTAATCTTCAATCGTCCATAATTTATGAGTAGCAATTCACAATAATACATCTCTCTTGATTATGAATGATCCACTAAATGCTCGTTGAATCTAGGTGATGTTCAGAAGACTGATGTATGCTATATGATTTTCTAGAATAGATTTAGAATACCAGAATTGTCTAATATGTTATGATTGATTCTCATGTTTTCCCCATGTAAACTTCACCTAATAAAATGAAAAAGAAAATCTAATAAACCATTGCTAAATATTATGTTGTTGAATTCCTAAAAAATCACAAATAATTTGATGCACTTCAAAAACATTACATAAAAGAACACAAAGATAGTAGTAAAAAACATAGAGTGGTTGTTTATACCACAATACACTTGGATGGTATATTGTTTATATAGATGACTTCACAAGAATGAAATGCATTATCTGATTTACAGGAATGAATTTAAAACATCATAACTATCTGATATACTATGATTGTAGTGTTTTGCCTATGAATTACTGCTAAATCTTAAACAATTGAATCCTTATACATCACATAATTTAGAACATTTCAAACATATTATATATAAGACCATGAAGATAACAGTCAAAAATATAGAATGATTGTTTATACCATAATATTCTTCGATAACATATTGTCTATCTGAATACACATTTAACTATATTTATTAATTAATTCAAATTTAAAATTTAACATAATTTTAAATTTCAATTAATTATTAATAAATAAAGTTAAAACAAGTTGCCCATAGATGGTCCCTTCTACAAAAGCTTCATCTAAATACAAATCAATTAAGAAATCCTCAATTTATGGAATGATTACAAAGCTCTCTAGCTAATTACTAGAAACATGCCCACAATTAATAGAAATATCTACAGGTCTATTTATACAAGATGTAAGACAATTGTCCAAAATGTTATGTCTAATTTTTTTTGTATTGATCAAAACTGAAAGAAATGGCATGTCAAAATCAGCTCAACATAGACAAAAATTATTGCTGACACAACCATTAATGAGAATAGAATCCGAGGTACATATGCATTAACCATTTTAACCTTATCAAAAAATTCAAAATAAGAGTAGAAGGTGCAAAAAAGTACCTTCTTTAACGTCAATGCAACCTTATCAAGGCATTTACATAAGATACCTATCCACTTGCATTCAAGACTGTATTCCATTGTGACCTCTTCTAGTGTGTATCCTTTATGCCTTTTCAAGAGTCCATATAATAATAAACCTATCCCTTGAATTTTGAGATTGTTATAATCATAGGCAACATTTGGACTTCATGAAGGATTCCTTACTGTGAATTGACCCTCACGCATCCAAAGAATCCTACTATGCATATAGTCACTGTCAAACAGTTATGAGACTGCCTTTGTACTCATTCTAACTATCATACCATTTCATGCAACAAATTACCTTTAGCACTATACCTTATAGGAAAATTTTCATAACACATTGGGATAGTTCATTGCCTCTGACTTCAATCCTCCTTTCATGAGGTTTCTTACAAATCCCTCATTTTCTAGAACTTTGCATTGATTATGTTATGATCACTGTCATCTTTATAACCTTGACTGCTACTGTCTTATGGTGGTTGTGGTTATAGGCTGCTACTGTTCTTTTCCATTTCAATTTGGTGATGGTTGTCCCTCTTTGAATCTTGGTCACATGACCTTATACCCAAATGAGCAGGATTCCCTTAAAAAATCATTCAATTCTACAGCCTGTCCTCCATAGCTTGATTTCCATGCCTATCATTTTGAATAGCCTTTGCACAAACTCATCACCTATCTCAAATTTCTTGGTATCTTGTGCATCTTGTTAGAGTAATCATGCATTAGCTAATAATTAATTAATCTTTAATTGATTATTAGTCTAATTTATTCTCATACACTTAAGCTAAACTTAGGATTGCTTTATTAGTTGAGCTAATATTAGATCATTATGTCTCATCTCATGTGATGTTGACACTTGTCATGATATGATCCCTTTCTCATTTAGGGCTTTGCTTTTATAAGCATTCAAACCTCATTGTAATTACTTCTCGGAGAATATCTAGAGCTTTCATATCTTCTTGAAAGTCTATTGCTTTTGTAGCTTTTTCTTGTTGAAGAATATAGCAATTCTTGTTTGCAGATCTCTTGTGTGGAAGGTGTATTTGTTTGTTGTTTGATCCTATGGCTCATGGTTTTGTGCTTGTTTCACAATTCTAACATGGTATTAGAGCGTGGATTCAACAAACCTCTTCTCAATTTATGAGGTTTTTTTCTTCAACAAGGGTTGCAGGCTTCAGATCTGAATCCCCTTTGCTTGTTTTGCAAATTTTGGAGGTGGGAGTTTTTCAAAGAATTTTTGTGTGAAAAGGACCTCGCCATTCAATCCAGAGTTGTTGAGAAAGTCAAATTTGGCTTTTGTTTTGCCTAATTTTGACTCCTGATGCCAAATCTACAAGGTTTTGAAGCAGTTGCTCTTTTTCTGGATTCGGAGGGTAGCTGTATTTTTGGTGCATTTTGGCGTGAAACGGACATCACCATCACACTCAGAAGGCCCAAAAACCTTAAGATCGCCTGTCAAATCATCAAATTTGGTGAAGTTGGCATCTAAGGCAAAAAAATTGTCCGTATGGCCATCTGCATGTGGATCAAGAAAAAATTTCTTACAAGCCCTGGGAATTTTTTAATAATTTTCTGGCTTTAATTTTTGTTAGAAAATTAAAAAAAAATATTGTAAAGGTTTTTTTTGTTTTTCAATTTTTTTTTTAAAAAGAAAGTTTTAAAAGCCTTTTAAAGGCTTACACGGGCCCTTCGTATAGGGTACCCGTAGGTACCTGCGGGCCTCACACCGCCTGTAGCCTGCGTCAACGCCCATGTACGATGACCAGCTGGTGGTAGCTTAGGTGTCCGGTGGTCACCATTTTTTTTCCCGTCAAGTTTTATGCAATCCGGCCATTTTTCTTACGATCACAAATCTTTTTAGGGCACTGAGCATTTTTTTCTGGCTAGGAGAAATATTATGGGAATATTCCGCTAACGTCAATATGATGTCATGCTGATGTCAACAGTACGACCGACTATGCATGGCCCCTTTGACCCCTCCTTGTGCCTCAAAGGTGGTGTTTTTTCTTTTGGCCATAACTGGGGCATACGATATCGTTTTTCGGCAAATGAGATATCGTCAAAAAGTTGATTTCGTCATCTTTCCAGTGGTGTGGGTATCATCGCTTTATTTTGCTGCTAGTGCATTCTATAGTTTGTTGAAGTCAGAGGAGTTGTTTTCAGTCCTGAGCTCGTAACTTTTGACCATTTTCTTCATTTTTCGCGATTCAAACGGCATTGGAACCGTCTTTCAGAGCTCTTCAATTCCATCCATGCAATTTTTCCATATTGTTCTCTAGGTACATTTTATTCATATATTTTTTTCGCACTTTAGTGAATTACTTGGATATTTTAGCTCCTAGAAACTTTTTGTTTGCGTGGGCTGCTTTGTTTTTGGTTGTTCTTCACGTATTTCTAGTCTTGTGTCTTTTTTCTAACATTATGAGCTTCCATTATAAGCTCTTATGATTTTGTAAACGCATTGAGATAAAGTGCCTTTGTATTGCACATGTATTATGGGATCTTGCACATCACTTTGTGTCTTATTATACTCACACTATGATATAAAGTGCCATGGGGGTTGATGTTTGTCTTTGTTTTGCCTTCATACCTTTCTCATGCGCGTGTTCCTTGGTTTGCACACCCTTTATATCTACTTGTACTTTCATGTCTACACATTCAGATGTTCTTGGTTTTTTATCATGCACTACATTCAGGCATTCAGTTTCAGTGTACCTGTCATACCTCTCCCTTGTCAGCATTATGGGGGGTTTCTACTATTGGTGCTAATGCTTCCTTGGTTTCGTGTTGGAGTGAGCTATGTATATAGTATTTGTTCCTATGTACTAGGCGGATGCAATGGCTAGTTACCCATGCATTTCAGTGAGATGGAGCATTTACCATATGGACACTCTTGCACTCCTATTTCTGGAGGCAACCTTCCATTTTCACTTGATCAGTTCTTCAGACTATTGGTACTTTTGCCATCTTTATATTTAAGTTTTTTTAATTTTTGCCTTGGTTTTCCATCGGATTCGAGTAGTGTTGTTGGGGGCACTCATACAGATTCTTGTCTTCTTGATCTTGATCATCATATGTTTCAACGAAGGTTCTTCTTTTAGCATTTTAGTAGTCATTCTACGATAATGTTTGCAACTTCTTCATGCTTCGGTGGTCTTTTGTTCATCCTTTGTTCCTATCTTTTGGGATAACTTTTTCTTGTTTGGAGGCTTCTTCAGTCCTTCACTTGGCTTTCATCTCTTTTTGGAGTGGAGTTTTTCCCATGAGGTTTTCTCTATTTCTACGCATTATAGAGATTTTTTGTTTGTACATGGGTACCTTATTTGGCCTTGTTTGTCGGGACCCATCATGCATTCTTTTTGGGGTTTTTAGCTACTCCCTAAGTTCATCTTAAGGGGGGGTGTTAGAGTAATCATGCATTAGCTAATAATTAATTAATATTTAATTGATTATTAGTCTAATTTATTCTCATACACTTAAGCTAAACTTAGGATTGCTTTATTAGTTGAGCTAATATTAGATCATTATGTCTCGTCTCATGTGATGTTGACACTTGTCATGATTTGATCCCTTTCTCATTTAGGGCTTTGCTCTTTTAAGAATTCAACCCTCATTGTAATTAACTCTTGGAGAATATCTAGATTTTTCATATCATATCTTCTTGAAAGTCTCTTATGTAGCTTTTTCTTGTTGAAGAATATAACAATTCTTGTTTGCACATCTCTTGCATGGAAGGTGTATTTGTTTGTTGTTTGATCTTGTGGCTCATGGTTTTGTGCTTGTTTCACAATTCTAACACATCTAATAACACTTTAGACAAAGAAGTCTTCTAAAGTTCTGCCTCTATAGACACATTCATGGTTTACAAACACCAACATTGCTTGTTGCCCCCTCCTTGGAATTCATCATAGTTATCTTCCAAACTAGATCTCACCTCATGCTAGGACTACTACCAAGGAATCACCATACATCCAAAGGACAAAAGTGACAGTTACCTTCAATGCAAGGACTTCCCTCAAAATCCATACAAGATGCCTCTCCCCTACACAGAGCACTTTAAAAGACAATAGAAACTATTTTCAATTAGTTCCTTTCATGGTGTTAATGTCAAAATCAAGTGCTTTGTTTCATGGATTCAATGAATGACACTAGCTTTGTCTCACTGCTAATATCACCTTGGGCCACTATCTTTTTATGCAAGAGCTTGGGAACCATAATATCCCTACCTTTCATGTGCTCATATTACTCACCATCTTAAGCATTCCTCAATGGTATTCATGATGACAAATATCAATGAGGACACAATCTTCCAATTATGTGACTACCTTCTACTTCTTTACACAGTCAATGCCTTTTGAAATTTTGTCATTAAACCTTGTTCTCTCAATCTTCAAAGCATTTCCACCAAGCAAAACCATTTCCCCTTAATGCATTGAAGTTATGGTGTTGGGATTGTCATTCCTTGAGATCACATGGTGAATAAAAATGCAGTGACAAAACACTACCCTTATATGCTGCTACTTACAGTTATTGCAACCTTACATTGTCAAAGGTTGTGATTGAGTGGCTATATTATGCACGATTGTCACTATGAAACATAACAATCTCATTTATCACTATATTGTACTGTGTTTGAAACCCCTTTATGCTGTTCCATGCCAAATGTGCATTTGACATCACTACCTTCAACATTTCATTAATTTCAAAACACTGCTCCTTCATGCAATGCAATTTTGTCTCACTCCCTTTGTTGTGCATCAAGAACTCAAAATTAATGTTATCATCCCTACATATCAATATAATGTGACTTCCCAATACATAGTAGTGTCTTCATTGCATGCATATGTTTCCATGGACCGCTCATTAAGAAGCATAGCGTTTGGAACAATTGTAAGGTCTGAAAGGGTATTTTCAAAAGAAGTCTCACTGCCACTACAACAAGGACTAAACTTCAAGGACTGCCCTATCGATGAAAGACATTTTACCACTATCTTTAACCTTTTCAAATTAAGGGAAACACATATTAGCATCATCTGTATTGATTAGCTTAGACATTAAACAGTAACTATTGTGCCTCTTTATTCCTTCTTGCTTGGTCTATCCTCATAATGGGACTGTCATACTTTCAGATTTACAAACATCTATGTGAATCCTTTGAAACCCTCATGAAATATATCCATGCTCATGTCTATCCTACATTTTGACTGTGATAGTGCCCTTTCATTTGGATTGTGGAGTTAAAACTTGAACTTTTTGCCTCATGGTCTCATGATCTAGGGTTTCAAAATTGTGTGCTAGTTCACCACTCAATGACTCAACTCTCACAGGTTACAAAGATTTGATAGCTCTATCATACTCACTCTTTCATTGAAATACACCATAGGGATCCAAAGGCATTTTAAACAAGAATATGCATTCTTTCAAATCTAACCCGTGAATGGAAGAGGGAAAACTCTCACACCTAAAACCACCATACATAATGCAATGAATGAGAAAGAATGTTGTTTTTTTCTTCTCAATCACATAAAGATAAAGCAGTGAAAATTTTGAGAAGGAAAAATCATGAAAAGGGGAAAGAAACACTGTAGACCTGAAGCTTCTTCCTCTTGTAAAGTTGCAGTTTCCATAATAACTCAAGCTTCCTACCTTGCTTTGTCCAAAAAATCAAGTGAATCCTTCTGCAAGAAAGGAAACACTCATTGCTTTCCCTCCAAACTCCAAAATCAAAGTTGAAACTTAATCCCTTTGCCCATTTGCATGTGAATCTCTATGAAAAGAAGCCTACTAAAAGAATCAACAATACTCTAGACCCTTTTGAACACCCCTTGGAGAACAATTGATAGTCATCTTTTCCCAACCTTTTTAATAAGAGTGTTATAAGGTTAAGATGAATTGGATTTGCTATGGAGTTAAAAATTCACCACTCTTTCTTGGTTGTTGCCTTTGTCAAATTTATGTCAAAAAGATTAGATAATTTCTATTTCTTCCTTTGAAACTTTGAATTTATATGCAACAAATCTACAAGGCTTGAAAACAGTAAGCTTTTAGATAAACACTCAAGTAGCTCAGGATGCAAACAATATAAACAATATTACTAAACTAACATATACACCTCTTTCCTGAAAAACATTAATGTCATCCGATATCAAACCAAGGAGATTTTTCTTCACAACAAGCTCCAAAATCATCAATCTTTTTGTTGAGGTTCTACTAATCAAAGGCAATAACAAACTGAGGAGAGTTCTTTTCTCCATAAAATTTCAATAAGGTTAGATTACTATTGAATACTCTTTTTGGATCTACTTGTAGCAAATGTGAGACTCAAGAACATATCCTTTAGCATTTCGATACATGTATCACTCAAGCCCTATGTTGCATCCCACATGTAAGTTACTTCCACATTAAAATGAATTAATGAGTCAAATACCCCTCTCCCATGGCAAGAGACCACACATTTAAGAAAGGGAATGGTGAGTAGGATCTGCTATTTTCAATAGAGTGGCAATTTGAGAATGTTATTGAGTATAGTGACATTCACATCTATATTCTCAAACAAAATAACCTCATTAATGCACACAACCACTACAAAATCACTAACCCTCGCAGTGACTTGATTCCCATTCCTTGTCAAAGAGACTAGATCCTCATTTTGATGCATAGTTAGATTGATCTTTGTTTTTTTATGACTACTGCCTCCTTAATTAACTTAACACAATGGCTTTAATGGCAGTGCAACAATCCAATATCCCTAAAACAAAACCACTGTCTCTTTGTTGCACTTTTGAAACGCTAGATCCCAAAGCATAATGATTTGAAACACTGTCCAAAGGCTAGATTGCAAGGGTTTTGAATATGAAAACTTCTATTGCATAATGTTGCCTCCATAATACATAAAACAAAGAACTACAAAGCAACATTTCAAACTGAAAATGCATATCAAACACAAAAGAAAATCCTAACTCATGGGAATAAGATGGACAAAGAAGACCTTGATATATGCAAGAACATGAAGAAAGAACACTCCCTTATTTGCCTTCTACAACTCAAAAATGAAACAAAGCAACCCCAGGAAGATGGAAAATGCTGAAAAGAGGCAAAGGAAACAACCAATCATGCAAATGAAGATTGAAAATGCTCATAAACATTGCCATGAAATTGCCCCATGATCTTAGTTGAATGAAACTTAGATGACTGCTTAGAAACACTGCAACCTTCCTTTTCAAAGCAACAAACAGTAGAGAAGGCATCCATCTTGGAATGTTAAAAGCAGCAAGTAAGGGTTTTCCTCTCATTATTGAAACTTTCCTCATGAGCCCGTGTTTTTTCAGTCCTTTTGCCAAAAAAAAAACAATTTTTTTTTTCCTACGCATACATGAAAACCCACGCAAGTTTCCCTCCTTTCTTGCAAAATAAAAAAATTTAACTTTTTATAATGTTTTAATTCCTAGTTTAACTTTTTAATTACCCACTTTAATATTATATTCTCTAATTTTTATTTGTGTGACTAATTATTTAGTCATTTATTTAGTGTGATTTTACTCGATGATCAAATCAGTCATTTATAACAATGTTGCAAAAAATGACTAGAATTTAGTCATTTTTTAGTTGTGACTAATTTTTTTAGTCACGTAGTCATTTATTTGCCAAATTCTACTAGTGATCTATATTCATTTAAAAATACTTATTGAAGATGTTTTGGGATAGACTTTGCTAAGAAAATATCTCTTGTTAATTTTTCTATTCTTGTGCACTCATATAAAATGGTATTAGAGTCAGGATCATAGCCTTAGATGTGGTCTCCTTGAAGGTTTAATTAACCTTTACCAACTCCCTCTCTCTTTTATTTCCATAGATATATACTTCTTGATGGTTTCATTTAGTAATCCCTTTTAGATCTTCATTTGCATCCCAATATCTAATCTTGAGAATTTTTTGATTTAACCCTTATTAGATCTATATTCTCTTTTTCTTAGGTATCACATTGTGAATCTTTGTAGCTTATTTTTGGGGTTTTTTGAGTGGTTTTTGAGGGATATAACAAGGGTGAAACTAACAAGTTTAATACATCTCACTCATCAAGAAATTCAATTAAAACATTCCCAAATTAGAGCTATAGATTAAAAGTTACACTCTCTAGAAGGCACTCTATTAAAAAACCCTTGATAAGATTTTTTTTTCACCTCTATATTTTAATGTATCCTAAGTGATATACCTAATGAGAAGAGACTTATTAATATTTTGTGAACAAGAGTATGTTAGATACACAAAACAACTGAGAGGGGGGGTTAATCAATTGTATACTTTTAAAACATTAGAAACCCTTATTAACATTCAGATTTGCATTAGTTCTTAAACCCTTAACATGCATTAACAAAATGTCAACATGTAAAGCAGTAGTGTGAACACATCAAACACATAAGAACACTAGATTTAAGTGGAAAACCCAAGAAGGGAAAAACTACGGTGAGGATTAGCTCCTAATATATGAATCACAACACCGAATACAATAAGGCTCACTACCTAGAAAGATAAAAAAAGCTCACTATTGGTGGCTCATTTCCAAAGGACTCACTATCTAGAAGAAAGAAGAAAGAAGGGGTGGTTCACTACCAATTTGAACCGCTAACAATGCATCTCTCATATGTCAAAGGTACAATTCCATTGAAGCACAAGCAACACATCAAATAGATTGAAATGTAGACATCTTCTGCTCACTGCATTAGGAAGTCTTGGGCATTGAGACTCACACTTAGATCAACACACTTGATCACTTTCACACCTTTTGCATTAGACACTTCATACAACGATTCTCCTTGCATTTATAGCCTCAACAACTTAATGAAACGTATACACCTCAACCATGTAACACCAAATAGGTCAACACCAAACACTTCCACAACTTAAAGAGGTGAATCCAAATGATGCCACTACTTAATTGGGACCCAAAAATACATCTAGACATGCTTCTCAACACTTCCTCAATTGACAATTATCCTCTGCAATTAGCGCTAGCATGCCAGGTCAGCCAAACCTACACTAACACTAACAAGTAACTCCAAACACACTTCTCCAGGTCCAAAAACATCTAGTGGACCACACAATATAAATCCATGATATTAATACATCTTAGAATACTCTAGTACCATCAAAATATACTACACAACTATTACAACAACCTGAAACTCAAGAACACCTTCATTTTGTGCAACCAGACATACTGGGACAAACATCCAACACACCAAACAACCTTGAAGAACAACTCAACACTTGAAACTTCAAGGGAAGGTAGATACAAATATGATAAGCATGTTCCCAGATCCACAACACCAGAAACTTCACTGCGGAGAAATACAGAGCAAACTCATTTCTCCTAGACACCCTATTTCATTAGACAAACATAATGTCAAACAAATCTTCCATTGTAGAATGATCCAAAACTTGAAACTCTAGATATAACATCTCTAAAAACATCTAATCATCAAGTCCAAACTGCATGAGCATATCTTCAACCATGAAGAAATGTGGAACAAAACACTGAACACCACTCTATCACACTGAACTTTATTTTATTCAAATTTTCACAAAAGCACTTGGAAATTAAGCACCACAAACACCATCTCAACATTTGCAACACCTTCTCAGCATCTCAACCACACAAGAGGTTGATATCCACAAGTACTTACTCATCATTTCTACATTAGAGGTTGACAACAATGACAATACTAATGACAACATAATGCAACCAACACACTTGAGCACACTTGCTTCCTCAGGGGTTGACATCAATGCAACAACACTTTATTCACATCAATACAATAACACACTATTTCCATCAATAAAAAATGCAAGTTTCCAACAATCTCTCCCTTTGTCATTGATGGCAACACATGATATGAAAAACCATCAATAACAACAACTAGAAACATCACATACTGCTCACCAGTACACAATGATCCCCTTATACAAACACTTATTCTATCCTTTTCTTCATATGTTTTTTTAGCTAACTTTCCCCCCTTTAACATTAATGGAAAAGGACAACATATAGTTTCCTTTCTTTTACTCCCCCTTTGTCATTACTTACCTATACCTGCTCTCCCCCAAAGGTAACACCTGTAGGAGACAACAATTGCACTCTCTTCCTGCATACTTACTTTCTTGCACACTCCCCCTTATGGGCACACAATATGCTCCAAAAAACTACACCAACCAGCAACCACTGCCACCTACTTCCCCTAAGAGGTAGCCTTCAACATCAATCTAGGACCAAGAGATATATCTTGAAATGCTTCCCAAACAGATGCACATACTTATGCATCTAGTTGAAAGGAGGGGCAATAACCTCTAACTTCTCCCAAAGATACTAAAAAGTATCTTTTAGAAGAGCCTTTGTGAAAATATCATCAACCTAATCCTTAGTAGGCACATACTCCAACTTCACTTCATTCTTTGTAACTTTCTCTCTCAAGAAGTGGTACCAGATTGAGATATTTTGTGTCCTTGAATGCATTACCAGATTCTTTGAAATATTGATTGCACTTGTATTGTCACACATGATAGGAATGTGTTCATCATATGAAACTCTGATATCTTTCAATGTTTTCTTCATCCATAACACTTGTGTGCAACACAATGCTACTGCAATATATTCTGCTTCTGTAGTAGATAATGACATTGAATCCTGCTTTTTGCTTAGCCATGAAGCCAACTTGCTTCCAAGAAAGAAAGCACCACCACTTGTACTTTTCTTGTCATTTGCACATCTAGCCTAATCTGCATTTGTATTGCACTCAAAGAGAAGTCAATATCCTTAGGATACCACAAACCATAATCTGGAGTTCCCTTCAAATATCTAAATATCCTCTTCACTGTTGCAACATGAGATTCTTTGGGATCTTCTCAAAATCTAGCCACAAGACAAATTGAATGCATAATATCTAGTCTAGTAGCAGTAAGGTATAATATTCCACCAATCATTGATTTATACTCACTTTGATATATCTTAGGAGATTCATCATTCTTGCTCAAATTACAACTAGTAACCATAGGAGTACATACTCGTTTAGAGTCATCAATTCCAAACTTCTTCAAAAATTCCTTAACATACTTAGACTGTGATATAAATATACATTTCTTTGATTGATTGATCTGCAAACCGAGGAAGAAATTCATCTCCCCACACATTGACATCTCAAACTTTTTCTGTATTTCCTTTGAAAACTTCTTGCACATATCTTTATTTCCTCCAAAGATCATGTCATCAACATATATCACCACAATCAAGATTTGTTCTCCTTCAACTTTATAATACATATTTCTATCTATAGTACCTTTTTCTAAATCCTTGTTGTAGCAAGTACTTGTCTACCTTGCATACCAAGCTCTAGGAGCTTGCTTCAATCCATACAATTTTTTCTTCAATCTACACACCATATTTGCATCTTCTAACAATTGAAAACCTTTTGGTTGTTCAATGTATACATCTTCTTCCCATTTACTATTTAAGAATGCAGACTTCACATCCATCTGATTTACTTTGAAATATTTATGTGCTACAAAAGCTAAAAACATCCTGATAGCTTCCATCCTTGCAACTAAAGCAAATTTTTTCTCAAAGTCTATACCTTCAACCTGTGAGTAACCCTTACATACAAGTCTAGCCTTATTACTGGAAACTTTTCCATCTTCATTTAGCTTGTTCTGAAACACCCACTTAGTACTAATCACATTCTTGTCTACCGGTCTTGGGACCAATTCCCAAGTTAGATTCTTCTTTATCTCTTCTAACTCTTCCTTCATTGCTTTGACCCAATTTTCATCTTTGCATGCCTCTGTCACTATTTTTGGTTCTACCTCAAAAAGTAAAGAAAAATTTACTTTTTCCTCTGTCATAGCAGCTTTTCTTCTTGTTATCACACCTTTTCTCCTATCTCCAATGATTTGATCTTTTGAATGATTCTTTTGCACATACTTAAGAGTCTTAGGATTCACCTTTTCTCTTATCTCCAATGATTTGATCTTTTGAATGATTCTTCTACACATACTTAGGAGTCTTAGGATTCTTTTTCAAAGCTTCTTCCTCTTCAATTGTGAACTCTTTTCCTTTTTCGTCAACCTTTTCTTCTTCACTGCAAGGGGATTCATCAGATTCATATCCTTCTATTAGTACTGAACTTTGATGTGGTTCTTCATCCACTTTGACACTTGTACTCTCAAAATTCTTCTTCAATCTCTTGTTGTAACACTGGTAGGCCTTGCTTCTTATAGAGTATCCAAGTAATATTTCTTTCATCAAATCTTGCATCAAACTTTCCTAAGTCTTCCTCATCTCTTCTGATACAACATTTGCTTCCAAAAACTCTAAAATACTTCACAGTAGGGGATTTACCATACCATAACTCATAGGGATTCTTTGAACTATTTGATCTTACTTGACCTCTATTAAGAATGTAGATTGTAGTATGAATTGCTTCTCTCCAATAGACATCCAAAAGACTAGCTTCCTTCATCATTGTCCTAGCTGCTTCCTGAACTGTTTTGTTTTTCCTTCCCACAACTCCATTCTATTGAGTAGTTTTAGGGGCTAAAAAATGCCTCTTTATTCCATGATATTCACAAAAACTATTAAACTCATTTGAAGTAAACTCACCACCTTTTTCAAACCTCAAACATTTAATTTTCAAATTCATTTCATTCTTAGCCATAGCCTTAAATGCTTTAAACTTGTCTAGAGCTTCTAATTTTTCTTTGAGAAATGTAATCCAAGTCATTCTAGAATAATCATCAATTAATAACATGAAATACCTGTCACCACATGAGCTTCTAATTCTGGTAGGTCCACATAGATTTGTATGCACTAACTCCAAGGGACCTATAGTAGAATATTTTTTTATCTTGAACCTTACCTTTGTTTGCTTTCCAACTTGACATTCTTTGTAGATTGCATTGATAGGCTTTGTAATCTTTGGAAAATCTCTCACAACATCAATAGAACTTATCCTTGCTGGGATATCAAAATTGATGTGACCCATTCTTCTATGCCATAACCAACTTTCATTAGTTTGAGACATAAAGAAATTTGCACCATTACCTTTGAGTTGATAGAAATTACCTCCTATCCTTGTTCCAACAACAACCAGAATACCGAAGATTCCTTTTCTGAATTCACAACCACCATTCTAAAATACAAGATTAAATATCCTTTGCTACACGTTTTTCCTACACTTAGAATATTATGTCAGAGATCCTTGGCATAAAGAACATCATTTGTATTATGCTTTCCATCAAAACTAATTGAACATTTTCCACAAATCTTAGTAGATGTATCATCACCAAAACTTAACAAGACCACCATCATACTTTTCAAGGTTAACAAACTTACTCTTATCACTCGTCATATGATTTGAGCATCCACTATCAATGATCCAGTAATCTTCTCCTCTCTAGCATGAAAAGCAGTCAAATAGTTCCTTCAATGTTATGCTCTGTTTCCAAAGAACTTTCCTTCACACATCTTTCAATATTAGTATAATTAGTTCCAACATTTAGATCCATGGACAAGCATTCATCAATGTCTTAATTTTGATGACCTGATTCTTCATCATTAGATACACCAATTTCCTTTTCAACATAATAACTCTTCTTGAAAAATTTACCCTTATGATCCTTTTATTTGCCATTAGTAACTTTGATTGGACATTTAGATGCATATTGACACATCTTTCCACAATTGAAACATTTGAAAGGTAGTATACCTTTGTATTTTCCAATACCCTTTTTCAATTTCCTCACAAAATTCACTTCCACCTCATCAAGATCATCTAGATCTGATCCATTATCCTTTCCCACTTTGTAGACTTTAAAAGAAATTTCTTTGTTTGTAGTATCTTGACCAAACTCTCTCATTTCAAAAGAAGTTAAAGCACCAAACATCTGATCTCTAGAATAATGATCTAAATTCTGAGCATCCTTAATAGCATAAAATTTATGACTATAAGTTTTAGGTAGAGTTCTTAATACCTTTTTAACAACTTCACTTTCATCCAGATTTCTACCAAGACCATTGATGGCATTGACAACTTCATCAACTATGAGCATGTAGGCAAAAATTCGTCATCTTTAGACATCCTTAGGGTTTCAAATTTGGCTTTGTAGATATGTATCTTCGCTTGTTTGACCTTGTCATCTCCTTCATAGATTCCTTCCAACTTTGTCTAGACATCTTTAGTAGACTTGTACCTTATGTGATTGGATGGATTAGTATGGGCCAATTACACTTGATCCACGAAGAATCAAAGCATAATGAAGCCACTAATGTCAAATCGCAATAAGATCATTCAAATAAAAATTAAACTAAACATTTATCAAAACTAAGCATTCTAAACTACGAAAGCGTTAAAATGTCTACTCTAATCTATCTGAAACTTATCCTATTGTGGGAGTGGTGTCGCGTTGATGTGGAACAACGACCCTTTCCCAATCCCATGGATCAATGAGCTTGTTCCAGTCAATTTTATTGAAGAAAACTAATGGAATGATTGTGAGATGTGTATGAAGACATGATTTTAATCTAAATGAGCATGATACAAAATAATTTAACATGATTTTATGCTAAAAATGATCTGGTTATGCAAAAACTAAGCTAATCTAGAAGAAATTTAAACTAAAAGATTCAAACCCTAATTAATAAACAAGCTAAATAGATGCATTATGTGATCATGTAAGCCATTAATGGAAGCTTAAAGCTAAATAAATGCAATTAAAATGAACTAAAATATGCTAAATGTGTGCTAAATATGAGTGTGAGTATGAGTGATTTCAACAACATAGGTTTGCTTTTGAAAGATGGATCCCTATTCAATAGACACAAGCTCTATTTATAGAACAGGTAAAAAGAGATCAATGGATGAGATCAAAGAGATCAATCAACGATCAAGGATAAAAGAAAGAAGAGGCATGAATCATGGATTCTCATCAATGGGTGAGAATGCAAGATGAGATTTAATCAAGGGTTCACATTCCTTCAAACAAACACACTTTCAACTTGTCCAAGAGGTCATAAGTTAACTTGCACAAGAGGTCACAAGTTAACTTGCTCAAGAAGCTAAGTAGGTTTGTTGAGAAAAATGGAATATTCTCCTTTTTCAAATGAGTGAGGAGAGAGAATATTCTTTGGAATATTCTCATGGTTGAGGAAAAACGAATAATTTAGTTAATTAAAACTAAATTAAATTGTGCAAAAGGGGAAGGAATATTCCCTTGCAAGTGCGGGGAATTATAATTAATTGATAATTAAACAATATTAATTATACAATTTGGGGATTTAGAAGAATTAGATGATACCCATTAAAAATGATTTAATGAATGGGGGAAAGGTAGAATGATATTTAATTAAATAAATTAGGGTTATTTAATTAAATAAGAAGATTTAGGGATTTAAATTAAATAGTTTGATTTATTTTATTTAATGAGATGAAATGTTAGCATGAACATGGGTGAATTAACCTGATTTGATAAATTAGGTTAATAGGTGAAAATGATGCCATTTAATTAATTAGCTAGGCTAATTTAATTAATTAAGCGAAAAAGAGGATGGATTTTAAGAGGAAATGATGTTCGTATACCTGATTCGAGTGTATGATATTATTTAAGACATTTTTTAGTGTTTACATTTTGCCCCTCTTTGAAGCGAGGTACCTGCTACTTTGGTTCAAAGATTGATACTTTTTAGATGAAAAATTATTGCTTAAATCAAAAAATAAAAATTATCTAATTTTTAGATGCCCCATTGTTGCCCCAGTGGAAGGAATAAGTTGGTTCCCTGTCCCCTCGAGAAATTGAGTAGAATTTTTGAATGTTGGGTTAATTTCTCAACAAAGGTTAACATGCTGCCCAAGGGGTCCGGAAAGGCTCTGAGATGCAAAAAAATGCCAAAAATGATGCAAAATAATGTTCAGTTTGGGAAAATTGGTGAAAATGATGAAAAACCCTAGCTTGATGGTTAAATTAGGGCAAAAAACCTTAATTTGCAAGCATAAATAGGTGAGGAAGGGTCACTCTCAATTCATTTGTGCATTCACACCTTCAGGATTTCTTTTTATTTTGAGCTCTATTTTTTTATTTTTAATATACAAAATGGTGCAATGAGTGCTCCCATGACACATTTCTGACCAGGTTCAAGAGTACTAGAGGCTTCCAAGTGCATGACCACCAGTATGTGATTCAAAACTTGATTTGAAATTTGAATTTTTGGTGCATTTAATGCATTTTAAAACTTAAACTTTGGCTGCGTCGCTCTAGAGCAATGCTGTTTTGAGAATCAGCAACGCTAATTTGAATTTTGGTGATGCACATGTGAATTGCAATGTAGTTCGCAATTTAGAATTAGGATTTCAGATTCTAAATTGCGATGCATATGTGTTTATCTATGCTTCTTTTGATTTGAAAATTAGGGTTAGGGTTTTCCAAAGTCTAAATAGCGAGGCATGTGTTTCTGGTGACACAACTTATGATTTGCACTTTAAATGCCTCAAGCGTCGTAGTTTGAAATTTAAATTATAGCAACGCTATCATAAATAGTGACACTATTATTGTCATTTTGGGGATGAAAATTTCAAACTTAACCAATTTTTTTCAATTTTTGATGTCGTGTGCTTCATGGGTGCATGAGATTATCCCACTTTTGATGTCTCGCGAGCATCGACCCACAGTTTTGTCCAAAATTGATGATTTATTTGAGTTGCAACATGAGCACTTAGGGGAGATTGGCTTGTGGTACGTTGCGTACATGCCCATCATTTGGACACACTTGGATATGATGACAACATTGTGCGAGTGATGACAGAACGAGACCTCATCATTCCACCTTCCTACGAGCGAGGCAACAGTGATGCTGGAGGATGTATGGTAGATATTATGTTTGTAGATACATGGTGAGTGTGTGATATATGATTGATGTTGGCTACGATGCATGCCATGAGGTGATGGACCTAGAGGACATCATTCTAGTCACTTCTTAGATTGACCTTGAGATGTACATAGGCCAAGTGCCCACTTTTAGATTGATTATTATCACGATTATCTCAAGTTTGGTTGCTTCAGATCGATGAAGCAGAGGATTCAGTCCAGGATGGGGCCTGGCTTGGCACATGATGTTGTCCAGGAGGACTCAGTATTCATGAGGGCCAGTGATTATGGCATCCTTATATCATGATATGCATGATTTTGTATACTGTGATGGTGAGGTGATAAACACAGGGGTCACCTTGCTACACATTTGGGCCTAGGAGCACATCGTTGTGTTACAACCGATTGTTCAAATGGCAGATGTAGAGTCAGATGATCTTGTTGTTTGGAGGTATAGGGGTGCCATCACACTACAACACACAAGGTAGCTCGAGATTCCATATTGGCATAGGGTCATTGATGATATGACAGTTCTTAGATTGCGACCCTGGCTTCAAATGCTAGCATGGTATGATGATGTGCAACAACTTCTTCACTAGACAGACCCGATACATGCAGGGTCGAGAGCATACCATCATTGAGAGATATTTTCTAGATAGGGTGGTGAGATAGTTTGGTGACAAACATGATAGGCCAAATGATGCATACATTACCATCTTCACTAGGTCAACACGAGAATCACCAACGTGGGGACCTACTATCCCAACCCACGAGGTTGTCAAGGGCTTTCATTAGTTGTTTGCTTGACCATGGGAATATGACAAGGGATAGGAAGATGCTTAGACAATGCCTGCTTATGATGCATGGTTCACACCCCCTCACCGATTGATAGATCTAGTAGGTACGCCTCCACGAGGGAGACCAAGAGGGAGGGGTGTAGGCAGAGGCAAAGGTCGGGGCAGAGGACAGGATGGACAGGATCAATAGGATGGATAGGTCCCAGGAGCACCACCAGGGCATCAACAACCTTTGATTTAGTAGTAGCCAGCATAGCCACCACCATCGGGGCCAGATCCCCATGATGCTCAAATTCAGCAACTGAAGCAACACATGCAAGTTATTACGGGCGAGAGTGATTAGTCATGTCAGCAGATTTTGGTGATTATTGCTGAGAGAGATTAGGCTCGGTAGCAGGTACATGATGTCACGACAGAGATAGACCATGAGCAACATCTTAGACAAACCATCGAGGTGTAGTTGACACAGGATGTTGGGCAGCGCCAGCAACTAGAGACCATGACAGCTATAGCCCAGGGACAGACAGTGTCTACCAGATTGTACAAAGAGGTCATGACTGAGGCGACCTACTATCGCATGCACTACCATCGAGATGTCCTTGCGACGCTTAGACAACTAGATTACTCACATAGGAGAGGGGCACATCCCAGGTCTGAGGATTAGCCAGAGAGACAGCCTGGTGAGGGGAGCAACCATCAAGGCTAGCTCGCTTGTATAGAGACACTTTTTTATTATTGCCCAATTTTACATAGATATACATTCATGGAATCCTTTTTGATAGCCTCGTGGATATTGTATTTTTGATCAATATACATACACTAATTCAGATATTCTATTATGGCACTCACCATTTTTTGATATATATATATATGATATGATACAGATTTATGATGTGATGTGTTCTTTTATTTCATGCTTATGCGATATGTGATGATAATAATTTAATATGTGATGCAATGCAGTGCAATGGATGGATACACTTCTTTTTCAGTATCGTTTCATGATATGTTATGGGATGGATGATATGATATCTAGATGTTATGCTTATGCAAATGATATGGATGCATTTTTTTGTATATTTTCTTATGCATTGTATGAGATGATGATGTATGCATATGGATGTATGGATGGATAATGTAGATGTTCATGCCTATGATATGATAATGTGATGTATGTGACAATTTAAGATGTTTAGAATAACAAATCTATATTATTCATTGCAACTTAAATGATAATGATGATGATGCAGGATGTATGTTGTGATATGCTATGAGATGTATGTAATGCTAATGATTTGTGGATGTAGGATGGATGCATTGATGATTTTTTTGTTGACTGTCATGATACCAGGTTAGCGTGGAGAGAATATAGAAGAAACAAGATGATTGACCATTGATTTTGATGATTGATTCAAAAGGTCCATCAAGTCTATGATCCACCGATACTTTATTAGAGATGGTGATGATAAATGCATGATGATGACAATGATGATATTTTTGGATTGGTATTTTCCATCACTCCTTATTGTTTGATATAACACATAGACATGATGCATCTAGGTATTGATAACCAGGATGGCGTTGTATCTAGTGTGATGGAATTTGACTCTACAAACATATAGGATAGTTCTTGTTCACACCTTGACATACAAAAACCTCATTGGAATGTAAGTAGGAAGCTTAGAATATGTCGGACCAAAGCATACACAATAGTCAACAATGTACTCCAAACAACTTTCCTACACACAACTAAGCTAGAATGCGCCAATATTATTTTACAAGAATACCCACAAGCATAGTAAATGAAATATAATGATTGATGCCCCATTCCTTTCTCTCTAAATCATTTTGATAGACCTCATTGAGAGGTCCTTGGAATGGGTCAATAAGATAAATCATAAGAAAAGATCAAAGATAAGCAGTCGGTGTTATCTATATCTCTTGCCATTTTAATTTAGCTCAGGCGATGTCTGATACTGATGCCCATCACAAGAAGGATACATCCTCTAGGACATGTTGATCAAATGGTTTGATGTAGGATGATGATGAGCTTTATAATAAGCCATTGATACAAACTCCAATGACGTATTTACCTATGATTTTAGACTTTAGATTTTGACGATTAGGTTTTCACTTTACGACTTGCTATACCTACTTTGTATTTGTTTTACCAAAGGTTGAAGATGGTGATCGATTTATTATGGATGAAGGTTTATTGCAGGTGAAAGTGAGATGAGTTGGATGATTTTGGATTTTCTGGAATATTTCAATGTTTTTGGTATTTTTGAGAAAAAAATTGAGGTTGTTTTTTATCTTTTTGAAATTTTATGTGGATGTTTTGGTTTTCAATTATTTGAGGTTGTTTAGGGCTTTTGAATGTTTTCTAATGTTTTTGTTTTTTTAGTTATCTGAATGTTTAGGGTTTTTTTGAGATTTTACAAATGTTTAAGGCTTTTATGTTTTAAGGTTTTTTGATATTTGAATGTTTAGGGATTTTTTGATATTTGAATGTTTTGGATTTTCTAAGAGTCTTGACCAAGAACCTAACCTAAAATACCTATCCTAGGGACCTCGGGGGCTAATCGAAGATTAGCCTTGCCTACGTTATACATGCACAGATCACATAGTTCGACTAACTCGACTTATTTAAAGATGAAGATGAATAGTTGATGGAATGCCAGTTTATTATGACAGACTCCTAAAGGCCGACCTAGGGTGTCTTTGGGGCACATCAATGATGGACTTTCCTACGTTCAAGCTCAGAGACCCATAGTTCGACAAGGTATTGTTTTTTGGATTTTTGATGTTCGACCTTTTTAGGGATTTTTAATGTGTTTTCTAGATGTTTTGGATATTGACTTTACAATTTTTTGAATGTTTTTGGACTTTTAGCTGTACAATATTTTGCAAATGTTTTTGGATTTTCTGATGAACATTTTACGAGTGTTTTTGGTGTTTTCGATTTGTGATTTCCAATAACCTTAGGATATACAAGAACCCAATCCGATCCATAATGAATTTCCGCCAGTGTGAAATGATAGACTACCTTGATATAGGCAAGACAAATTGACCTTCGGATTATGCCAAGTAGTACTAAGGGGATATGATACTTCACAATATCAAGCTACGGTGCGGACATGGATTGGGGATGGATGGAAGAGGATGAAGGATGTGATTCGATGGATGGAATGATAGGATAAAAAGCCCAGATAGATGGAGGTACTTTATTTACACAAGGTGCCTATTTGTCAGGTTTTCACCAAGGCACTTGCCCAAAGCGCCACCAAAGTGGTTTTCACTAGAGGATGATTTTTTTTTATGGTTTTCAATCCTTTTCTCATTTTTTTGGATTTTGATCATTTTTTTTTTTTGTATTTTCAGATTTATACCCTTTCAGACTAGTCATAAAACTTTTAAAGATGCAAGCAGTTAGTTGGTTCCTACAAGGGTTCACCTTCAAGTGTTGACAATTGGTATTCTCATGATCCATAGCTTGTTGTGATGACAAAGGGACCCAACTAGTTAGGCTCAAAATTTCCTTCACCGTCTTGATCTGGAAGGTTCTTCTAATTTTGCTTTAGGACAAGATCTCCTACCTGAAAAGACTGACATTTGATCTTGTTGTAGCTTTGTTTCAGTCGGTTTTGATATACTTGCAAGTGATTAAGGGTGTCAAGACAACACTCATCCAAGAATTCTAACTCATTTGCCTGAGATACTTTGTACTCTTCATTGATGATTAGGTTCTATAGTGACACTCGCAATGATGGGAGCTCAACCTTAATAGGCAAAATGGTTTTTGATCCATAGACCAAGGAGAAAGGGGTTGCACCTATTGGCGTTTGGATACTAGTTTGATAGGCCCAGAGAGTGGGATTTAGTGTAGGTTCCAGTCATGGACAACTTCATTGACTATTTTCTTTAAGATTTCCAGAATGGTTTTGTTTGTAGCCTCAAATTGATTGTTGCCTTGGGGGTAATATGGGGTAGAGAATCAGTGTTGGATGTTAAATCGTTGGCATAGCTCTTTTGCATCCTGATTCTTGAAGGGTGTTTCGTTGTTTGAGATAAGGGTTTGTGAAACACCGTAATGGAAAATTAGGTAATTCAAGATAAACTTGGAAATTTTCTTTCCCATTATATAGGTCATAGGAATGGATTCAACCCACTTGGTAAAGTACTTAGTGGTTGTTATGATAAAATTGTAGCCATTAGATGAGGTTGGAGTGATCTTTCCTATGAGGTCAAGCCCCCATTGCAAGAAAGGCCAAGGTGTGACCATTGGTTGCAATTCCTGAGCTGGTGCATGAATTAGATCTCCATTTTGTTGAAATTGGACACATTTCTGCACATATTGATGGGTTTCTCTTTCCATGATTGGCCAGTAGTACCCCGTCCTCAATAGTTTCTTAGTCACCATAGTAGTGTCCCCTTGATGCTTCAGTGGTAAAGGGTATCACCTAGGATCATGAATCGGGATGCCTTCTTGATAAAGGTCTTTTTAAGGTTGGAGGTGATATCAGATGGCAGGGTTCCTCTACTTAGGTAGGTAAAGATGTCATGGTACCACGGGGATCCAAGACCAACAATGACATAGACGAACTCTAATTTCATAATTTTGAAAGTTGGTATGAGAAGTTATTCTACTAAGAATTCACATTGTAGGACGTTGTTCAACATGTCTAACAGTGACCCAATTGTTGCCATGGCATTTGTTGTTTGATTGTTCATGTGAGGAATCTGCTCAAAAGTTATATCTATGAAAAGGTCCTTGAGACTCTCTACCATCTTCTTGTAAGGAGTAAGCTTATCGTCCTTATTTTGGTAGTCGTCATTGACTTGGTTGATAACTAGTTGTGAGTCTCCATAGACTTTTATTTCTTGTATCTTCCATTGAACTACTATCCTTAGACTTGTGATTAAGGCTTCGTACACAAAAATGTTGTTAGTACAGGGGAATGATAACCTGTATGACTTTGGGATGCAATCTACTTAAGAGGTGATGAAAAGAATACCCTCTCCTGATCCATGTTGGGTGAATGATCCATCAAAGTACATTTTCCATTATTTTGTGAGATTATCAAGGAACACTGATTCATCAGGGAACTCAATTATCAAGGGGTTCGTAGCATATATAGGTGCGTCTTCCAATTGGTATGCGATCACTTGTCCTTTGATTGCCTTGATCTCCACATACTCTATGTCAAATTTTGTTAAGATCATCACCCATTTGGCCATTTTCCTGGTGAGAGTTTCTTTGGATAACAGGTATTTTAATGGATCAATCTTTGCAATAAGTTTGATTTGATGTGATAACATGTAGTGTCTAAAATTTTGTGAAGAAAAAAATACTACTAGGCATTCTTTTTCAATGGGTGAATAGTTCATTTCATAGCCAACCAAGGTCCTACTGATGTAATAGATAGCCCTTTCCTTTCCGTTTTCATCATGTTGTGCTAGAAGAGCACCTAGTGCTGCTAATGTTGTTGAGATATATAGGATCAATGGTTTGTTTGGTATTGGCGACATGAGCACTAGAGGTGTCAATAGATAGTCATTGATCTGCTAGAAAGCTTTATCACACTTCTCATCCCACTTGTAAGTTATTCATTTATGGAGAAGATGCGAAAAAAGGATGAATTTTATCTTACAGTTGTGTGATGAACCTTCTGATGGACTGCAATCTTCCTTGTAATCCTCTCATCTTCTTTAGTGTTTGTGGTGGTTCCATGTCTAGGATAGCTTTTACCTTTGTTGGATCAATTTCTATCCCTCTTTGCGAGACAATATAGCCAAGAAGCTTCCTTGATGTTACCTCAAAGACACACTTTTTTGGGTTTAGTCTTACTTTGTATTCTTCAAGTGTATCAAAGATGGGTCCCAAGACTTCTATGTGTTCACTCCTTTTCTTTTATTTTTCCAAAATATCATCCACATAATCTTCAACTATTTTATGGATCATGTCGTGAAAGATGAGGGTCACTGCTCTTTGATAAGTGGCTCCTGCATTCTTTAACCCAAATTTGGCATCACGTTCCAGTAATAGGTTCCCCATGGACAAGTGAATACTATTTTGTGTTGATCCTCCTTGGCAATCATGATTTGATTATAGCCTGAAAAACCATCCATGAGTGACATCATTTCATGCCCAACTGTTAAGTCCACTATGATGTTGATGTTAGGAAGAGGAAAATCATCCTTTGGGCATGCTTTGTTTAAGTCTCTGAAATCAGTGCATATTATGATGCCCCTAGTGGGTTTTGAGACGGGTACCAAGTTTGAAACCCACTCAGGATAATCTATTAGTCAGATAAATCCAACGTCAAGAAGCTTTTGTAACTCAATTTTGACCAAGAGTGCTATCTAAGGGTGCATCTTCCTTAACTTTTTCTTTATTGGTTTGGCTTCAGGATAGACTGCTAGATGATGTACCACTACTTCTGGATCAAGGCTTGGCATATTAGTATATGACCATGCAAAGTTAGCTCTATGCTCTTTCAGGAATGCTGCTAGGTTCTTTTGTTCTTCATCCAACAAGGATTCAGCATAGAAAGTGATCTTGGGTGCTTCTTTTGTTCCCACATTGACTGGAGTGGCCTTTTTTGCTAGCACGACTGATTTCTCTAGATGTATTGCACTAAGGGGGAGATTGAATCCCTCATCCTTGGGTGCCTCATAGAGGTTTTCACCCTCAAATACATCCTTTATTTTTACTATATTGGGATCAAAAAGTGCCATAGTGTGGTTTTCACTCAAAGATCTGCATGTTAGTTGCATTTCATTAATTTTGCGACTGAAGGATTTAATCGTCTCCCCATAGTATGCCCTTGTATCTAGCTCTATGTCAAAACCTGCTTTGTGGTCTTCCCATGGTAAGTTGTCACAGAGTCCCATGAATTTTGAGATCACTTCATCATTTTCGAATAAATCTAGAATCGGTGGTCCTTGTTGGTCCAAGTCAATGAGTTGTAGGTATACTAGGCATATTTTAGTTGGTCGATCACTCAAAGTGAAGGATGTTATGGATATCATGAGAAGAGATTTATTCTCAAATAGGTTAGCAACATCAAGGGGGAAGTCATCTAAGGTCATATCACGTGATGTGGGTAACCAAGAAGAAGCCTCAACCCATTTAGCGGAAGTACCTTTGCCAATAAGGGTGACCTTGCTAGTGGTACAACCTAGGCCAAGATTCTTTAGGCGTTTCTCAGGAACGATGGGTTCCAACAAACCATTATCATTCTTTCCTAACTTCTCGTTCTTGTTATAGCCCCATACCTTCATTAGCTGCAAGCCTTTATTATCATCTTCCATGGGAAGAACAGGAATAGGTCGTTCATCTTGATAAAGGAGTTTAGCGACATATTCCTCATTGACATCTTCTTGGTTCAAATCTCCCCACTTGGTCAAGGTGGTAGCTTCCATCTTGATTGTTTCGACCTCTTTATTGCTAGATGTGGGTTTCCCATGGGATTGAGGAGAAAGATATAGATCTCCTAAGACAAAGGTATTCTTCATTAGCTCATAGTTTCCACAACCATCATCCTGGATTACTGCTTTGATGTCAGGCATACTCTGGACAATGGATTTTTTTGTTTAAGAGGTAGATGCAAGGGATTATGGGTCAACAAATGAGGTAGAAGGTGTAGGCCCTTCATCATTCTTGGGTATTTGGGGGATTTTATAGAACTTGGACTTAATATTCTTGCAGTAGTAAAAAGGCTCGGGATCTCAATAGATGGTAATTTCTCTACCCTCGAAGGGAAACTTTACACATTGATGATAGGTTGAGGCTACAAATTTTAGGGCATGGATCCATGGTCAGCCAAGTAGGATGTTGTAGGGAAGATTAAGGTTGAGCACTTGGCATGTATTTTTTGCAATGATGGGTCCCACTTGGATGGGTAATGCAATGATGCCTTGCGATACCCGCTCTTGGTCGTCATATGCTCTGATGGTGGTACTCTTTGCTTTCTCAATAGTATCCTCTGAATAGCCCAGGTTCTTGATCAATTGAAGGGTACAAATGTTCAGACCAACACCTCCATCTACTAGGACTCTTTTGACCTTGTTCTTATGAATGACAACCACAAGATGTAAAACACAATTATGAGATGGTTATGATGGTAGGTCTTGTTCTGAGAAGGTGAGAAGGTGATTAGCGATATGCCCTACCATATCTTGAAACTAATTTGTATCAATATCCTCAGGGATGGATGATTCTGACAAAGCTTTCTCTGAGATTTATCTATGCACGGGGTATAGCCTTAATCGTTCCAAGATTGATATATGTTCAGGGGTATTCTTAAGTTGATCTAGGAGATTGTACTTACTGGGATGGGATGTTGGCAAAGTAGTCTATGCCCTAGATTGAGATGGGACTCCTTGGATGGTAATTTTTCCATGTTGTGTGGTGACTTCACACTCCGCACTAGGCCCTTTGATGGTGATGATAGTAATGATGCTATCACTGGAAGCGACCACGTTTGAATAAGTATGCTGTACGTTTGTGTAA
This sequence comes from Sequoia sempervirens, assembly GCA_007258455.2. Lineage (NCBI taxonomy): Eukaryota > Viridiplantae > Streptophyta > Pinopsida > Cupressales > Cupressaceae > Sequoia > Sequoia sempervirens. Next base: position 47,721 of record VDFB02274297.1, on the reverse strand, counting down.
TCCTTAGTTTTTCTATTGTTGTTCCCTTTGCTATGATTTGGCATAGGGTTCTTGTATATCTGAAGATCCTGATTCCTAGCTGGTACTTCAACAGATATGGTGTCATTTTTTATGAGGTCTTGCATAATATTTTTAAGCCACATGCAATTTTTTGTTTTGTGTCCTTTGATTTTGTAAAAGTCACAAAGATCATTCCCGTTGTACTAGGATGGTTTCTCTTGTGGTTCTTGGCAGTTTTCAAAGTTGGGAAGTGTTATCAAGTTTGACTCTACCAACTTCTTCATGATGGTTTCGATGGGTTTTGACAACTGTGTGTACTTGCATTTAGGATAGTTGTTCTTGTTAGGGGTTCGCCTTTGTTGGGCGTTAGTGTTGTTGATTTGATTGTTCCGAGGGGGTGTTGTTTGTTGGATAGTTGGTTGAATGTTAGCAACTTGGTTTTTATTTGACATAGGAGCACTTAGGACTACCTTAACATCTACCACACCATCACATGTTATGTTTTTGTTCTTAGCCCAGACACGAGGCTTGTCGTTTGAACTAGTTGATGGGAGATTGTCTCTGTAAGCTTGAGTATTTCCCTGTGAGATTAGAGCTCTCTCGATGTTAAGGGATCTAGGGATAAGCTCATCATAAGAGGTGATGCATTGCATTTTCAAGTGGAAGGACAAATCTGAATCTAGATTTATAATGATGATCCCCAGTTGTTGTTCATCGGGAAGAGGCCACTTGCTTTTACCAGCTCTTTGTCTCCACCATTGCAAGAAATTAGCAAAAGATTCTCCTTTGTTTCGTCTGATAGTATACAACTCTTCTAGGCTTACGTCCATGTCAAGGTTAAAGGAGAAGTGATCAATGAAATTATCGTTGATTTCTTGGAAAGTTTTAATACAGGGAGGAAGTTGAGAAAACCAATCCCTTGTAGGACCTATTAATCTTCGAGGGAAAAGGCACATTAAATAAGAATCATTGTGGGCCAACTCGATACACATAACATTGAATTCTTTGACATGGTCTACATGACTTCCTCTCCTTTTTTATTTATCGAATTTGGGGATTTCAAAGCCAAGAGGGAATGGGACCTGTTGGAGGCTCAAATCTGCACCCTGTTTGCTAAGTTTTTCTAATTGCACTTAGCAGATTTGGACCAACATTGGAATGCATTCAAATTGTGGGTAACCTATCTGAAAGAAGACCTCCGGATTGTGGGCCGGCTTCCCCGTTTGATATCACTTAACTACTGAATTTTTGAGGTAAGGGTAAGGGTTGCATAAAATAAACCTAATGCTAAAAGGAAAACTAAAGTGATACACCAAACAATCTAGACCTGTTAACAACTCATCATATTTGAATTAATATCACAAAGCTGGACTTACACAACTCACTTAATAATGCAGTTTGCATAAATATTTCATAAGAAGGTCTATAAATAATGCTATTAAAAGGAAAACAAAGATTTCACAATTAATCATCACCATTAACAACACAACTTACAACCTGCAAACATACACCTTCTGCTAAATAGATGCATAACATGAGACAAGCTTGCAAGGAAAAAATAGATTTCACAAAACAAGCTGATCAATCATTAACAACATACATGAGAAACAAAAAATGAGAAGGTAAAAGTGCTCTAATATATCAATTCAAAGTGCTTATTGTGTATTAAGTCTGTCTGAGTTACAATGCAGCTTCATGAAAAAATAACTCCAAGATAGTAGCTATCCTCCTCCTGAAAAAGAAAGAACTCCTAAAAAGTTCCAAAATGAACATACTTAACCAAAAAACCACCAAAACCTCCCATACATGTGCTTCTAGAAGATTATCCTTGGATAAAACAGAAATGTCTCCAAAAGAGCCTTCTAGAAGTCTCTAAAATGCCCTCTACATGGAGAAAAAACAAGCTAAGTCAATAGCCATCCCAAAAGTGTGACAAATAAACCTCCAGCTCGCCTCATTCTTCACCAAAATAGTCTAAACAACATCTCATACTCCCCACACCTCTGCAATTCATCATTGGTCCTATTTCAACACTTGACCATATTCCTTATCATGCAATATGTGTGTTTTTTGAAAGCACATGGCCTTTTAAAGCATAAATATAGTGATTCTGCTAAGTGATTTATAAATCACCACTTAGCAAAACACTTTACAATTAAGCTCAATTTAAAAGGCTCCACTACTTAAAAGCATTACATGTACATTGAAAAGCAACTTGAATGTGATTTGCAAATTATTTCACATGATATCTTCAGATATAAAATGTGGCATTAAAAGCTATGACAAAAGCTTCCAAAATTTTTAAAGACACCTTGACTGTCAACTTTCCACCCATATTTTGCATTCTTCCCACACATGTCATAATCACATGGTTTGCAAAGGCACATGGCATAATAGCACTTGGCTCTTAAGGCCGACCTCATAGAATCTTGGAAAGCATATTCTAAATACATGATATTGGATCAAAAAGACAAAGCACCATGCTTGACCATGGCACACCTAGCATAAGTCAAAATAACACAAGGCATAAAATGCCTAGGTGATAGCACATGACACATTGAAGACATAGCAAAGCTTAATGAATGGGGAAAGTTTGATAAAGGCGTAAAAAACCTAAGGCAATGGTAAGTGATTTTCGGCCCCCATCATATTTCTCATGAGTTTGATTTTTAAAATAAGGGATAAAAAATCCCATCGAATGGAAAATAATAGGGTCAAACCCTAATGATAATACTCAAATGATGGAAAACGCCATCATTTGGTCGCTTGGAAGAATCTAGAAAACATGATGCTTGGCTGCCGGGGTTCGAGTAAGCACAGGAAAATGATGTCGACACTGGTTTTTTGGTCGTCTTTTGACATTTTTCTATCGTGAAAACATCACAGGATCTCAGGTAAACACTTTTGTTTGACCAAAACTTGCATTTCTTTGACTTAGAGGCCGATTCTTAACTCACAGGCCGCGGCCATGAACAGACTTTGATGAACTTCATTTGTTCTTTCTCTGTTACTTTCCCACTGACAGCCGCCATGAAAAGTAGAAAAAGCTTATGTGAAGCTTACTGTACGACAAAATCTTGCAAAATGTGAAGATTATATGAGCAAGCCTCAGGTAAAATTCGACAAACTCCACTTTTCTGAAATCTAAGCAATAAGGACCCCGTGCTTTGCTTCTTTGTAAGAATAAAGGGTGAAAGCTTGTTTCCTCATTGTTGTTGCTAAAAAGACACTCTATTTCATTTACCAGTTACTTTTCATGAAAAAATTGCACCTTGAAGTTGCGGCCATGGAAAGAATAGATGCTTATTTCTCTAGAATTGTTTTCTGCAATGTGTAAAAAGAAGACCCGACTGGGTTCTCTATGTTGTAGACAAAAGGCCACTTTCAGCTACAGCTTGTAACATGATAAAATGTGGTATCATACTCTGGCTTTCTCTTAACAGGACTTTAAATACCTTTTGAAAACTCTGAGTTTCATTTTCCATGAACCCCAAGTGGGTTATTTGACCTAGTGTGGAGAAATATGCCTTTGTTGTTACACCAAGTAAGGAATAAAACATAATTTATCATATTGTTGTGCTTCTATTTCAACCCAAAACAATTCCCCTCCATTTTTCATGTATTTGTAGATTTTGACAAAGCCAAGCTGGGTTGTTCTGATTTAATGAAGAAACTCAAATTTCTTGTGTAGAATGCAAATGGGTCTTTGAAATACACCCTATTTTCCTGAATTTGTAGCACTGTTGCCTTAAACTTGAACCCCTAGGTGGGTTTTGCATATTTTCTTTTGAAAGGTTCAGATTTGTTGCAAAATGCAGATGGCTTAGAAAATATTTCACCTTTCTATTGTTTAGACATTTGGGTACAAGGTATCTTCATTTGCTTGGCCTCAGTAAAAAATGCACTAATTTGAAGTTTTAGCTTCATTTAATCTATAGATACACTATCACTTGAATGATCTTTCTTTTTTTTTTGGAACAAACTGAGATAATTACCTCTACAACAGAGTATGGAATAAGGTATTTTTGAGCTCAGGAAGTGGAACCTTGAGAGACTTGCATTAAATTTCTTTAATAGTGCCTTGACATTGCTGAATGTTGAACCATACCTCATGCAAATTCTTTGACTTTCCTTGAGACTGTATCCAATGATTTGAAAACTTTGTATAACCTCCTCCATACTCTATGTTTGGTTCTTGAACATGATTTTGAAGAGGCTACATAACACTTTAATGAGCAGCCAGATTCCTCACTACTGTAGAGTGTTCTCATTTATAATTTTTGCATTTACCTTTTCAGTTTGTTGATATGCATTTGGCCTCTCTTAAGTTCAAGATTATGCTAAAGAGTTGTTCATTTGTTTCTGTAAGTGAAGTAAAAGCACTACCAATGCTTCCATGTTCTCACTCTACTTCAGATACATGCATGTATCTTCCTGTCACTTATCCTAGATACAATGTTGACTGTATCTTGCTTTGATTGAACTTTTCATTGCTGTGCATACCATACCTCTGTGATCTAAGGGGCAGACCACCTATATGTTTCTACAGTCTTCAAAAAGATGGAAAAGGAAATAGTAACAAAAAGACCCTTCCACTGAGAAACGAACCCTTGACTCAAAGGGAAGACCTAAGATCAGACACTTAGATCCTAGAGCAAGAATATGTAGATGCTATCTGAACCCACAATGTTGTTCTTGTACTCTCTATCACCGTGGACCATGACTTGGGTATTGTCTCTTCATGATGGCCTATCAATGCACACATTCAAACCTGATGAAAATAATGAATTGTCCCCTTTGAATCCCTTATAGGAAATACCATCATTGACTGAAACCTATTGAAAGTACCTTGTCTACTACAATGTCCATGTCCCCTGTAACTGTTTCATATGCTTGTACATGAATATACCTTGCTTTTGTACTGGTTAAGTAGGATCAATGTTGTCTTCGTAATATTTCCTCTTGATGCAACTGCTCCTCAAGAATTCTACTTACCCTTATCAACTCTACCATGAGTGACAATGACACAACCTCACCCACACCATAAAAACCTTATGACAAGCACACTACTCAAGCTACTAAGACATGATCATGAAGGATATGTCCCTACCATGAGATTGCATCTAAAGGACTGTTCTAGTGATAAATCATGGATTGTACCTTTGAGTTTCTACTGTTTACACATGACTATCCACTACAAAAACTGTCTTCATAAATGGTTGTTTTCTTATTGAGTTCTCATATAATTATCATGTAACTGTAGGGACTGTTGTGGTGACTATGCTTTCAACTGATTGACATGTCAATAATGCAAGAGCACATCTTGTTGCTTATGATCATACTTCATTATAGTTTGAGCACTCAATGATTTTTATAATGTATTGAACTCACTGCTTTTAATGTAAAGACACCTACTGTGCTTTGCAAGTACAAACCATATTGAATGCACTTACTTTTCCTTTAATTTTTGTCATGTGACTCCTTACAGCAATTTAGCCCATGTTGCTTGATTACATGCTTACTTACATGTATGGTCTCCTTCATAACTCATGACTGATCCTTGCCCCTTGTCAAATAGAATCATGATCTTGGTAGACTGCTTGAATGGTGACTGTCATTTCTTTTGATTGTCTATGTATTGATCCCCATTCATTTGATGACTGTTGATGGTTGTGCTTAGTCATTAAGACAGTGAGCAGAATTATTATTATGAGTGTCTTGGAATTATCACTGGGAGATGTCAATCCCCTGTTCTTGCACAGGAACCTTGGACTCCTTTTGGCTATCTTCATTGATTCTCACATTTATTTGACCAGTATGTGTTTTTGTTATTGAGGACAACGATGTTGTCTTACACTTCATGGTTGTTGACTCATGAAATTTGTACCATTGTACTACTTGTTGTCCTTGTGACTTGACAATGAAATGGATTGCCCCATGCCTTCCTTGAAGCACATCTTGTCTGTCAATGCACATGACTGCCCCATGCCTTCCTTTAATGTTTTTCCTTTTGCCTTTTCTCATCATTCACACATTGATTGCTAGTTGGCAAACCTGTTGTCTGGTGTTTAGTTGAGAAGGCCTTGAACTCAGCCTTGTACAACTTCAGATTTTGTCTCTAGTTGTTGTTCTCATCTTTCATGTTCAGAATGCATTCAAACCTGTCATACTCTCAATCTCAAGGACATCATATTCATCTAACTCATGGGGCAGTGAATTAGATAGCCATGTTTCTTTGCCATGAAGACAGTTATGTTTGTTTTGGATACCCTTCATGCCTGTCAACCTTGTAAGCTCCTGTAAGGGTGTTGTCCTTACACTTGTACCATGACCATGAGTCAACCATTACTCATGCTGCAGTTATATGTGACAAACATGCATAGTCTCCTCATTCTAACTTTGTTTGACAGCCACCTGTCACATGTGTGGGTGACCTAACAGCTCGCTTTCCTATGTGATGAGTGATTGCCCAACAGGGTTGTGGTGAGAGGGGCTTGACAACAATATGAAATGCTTCCTCACTATTAAATAGATGCATAATTGAACTTGATGCATCTTCAAAACACTTTGATGCATAATTGAACTTGATGCATCTTTTGAATCTAATAATGAAAGTTGATCAACTGGTATGATTCCATATTGACTTAATGCATTGATAAGAGATAAATCTTTGATCAAGTTACTCAATTTCCTTTTCTTTCAAAGCACGCTGAGCTCTACCCTTGTGGGAGCCACATTTACCCCACATGTTGCATTTGATCTGATAATGAAACAATAAACAGGCTTGTCCTAAATCTACACATGAAGCAAATAGTTAGAAAATAAATGCATACGTTGAATGTTCTTTTGTTTAATGCATTTATGGATCAACTTATACATGCATAGGTAGGTGTGCATGCAAGGATTGAATCATTAATTGCTTAGAGCCTCGCTCTAACACCGTGTTTTCTTCAGATGCAGGGTGAGAAGCGCTACGGAGCTGGGAGGGACACAAGCGGTTCGGGACAGTAGCAGGGCAACTTGTGACCAATCATTCACAGGCAATGACTGGTTCCATTCTGACATGCACATTCTCTCTTTCTTTTACTTATTCATGTATAAGTTGTTTCATATTTTCATTTGAATAAGAAAGCTATTCCCTTGGCTTGTGAGGGACATGTACATTTCAAGATTATCAATAAAAGACTACATTTGTATATCTATGGTTCTCTTTCTCATTTGTTGTAATACAACATTGAAATGACAAAATGTAATCTACTTCATTTGACAATCACTCTTTCATGCATATTGAAACTAGCAGTTTAATGGTTTGTCTTTTAAATGTTTAAACAACCTGAAAAGAGCAAACGCTAAGTTACCTGATTTCAGCTGAAGGCTAAAAATCAGGTAACAGGACCATTGTGATGTTTCGATCAAATGGATAGGGACATAGGTTCAATGTACATGGCTTCTTTGTCTTACCCATTCATAAAATCTGCATTTCTTGTGACAATGCCTTGAGTTGTGATGCTAGATCATCTTGCGGATTTGGTTGAGGAACATATGGTGGGATGACATATCAGTTGTATGTAGTATTTTGATAAGATAAGGTGTTGTATGGGGTGTATGGTGGTGTGATATTCGATGAAGGTGATTGAGGTGTTGATATATATGTTCCTAATGCATTTGTATTGACGATGTTCTATTGAGGATTATAGTAGGAACTTGATTGTTGTTGTTGTTGGGCATACTGTTGAGCTAGTAAGGTCTGCTGTTGTTGTTGAACCACAAGGGCTACTTGTTGGGCTTGTTGTTGTTGTTGCACCACAAGGGCTTCTTGTTGGGATTGTTGTTGTTGTTGCGCCACAAGGGCTTACTGTTGGACCTCCTGTTGGTGTTGTGCTGCTAAGGCTGCTTAATGGGCTTAATGTTGTTGCTAGGCTAAGGCTGCTTATTATGCCACTAAGGCTGCTTGTTGTTGTTGTTGTGTTGCTAAGGTCATGTGTTGTTACTATTGTTTTTGTATGGCTTGCTGATATGCTTGTTGTACTTGTTGTAAAGTTAAGGCATGCACTTACAATGTGGGATCAGGTGTTTGTTGGGACATTTGTGATGGATTTTGAGTGGTGATGTTTTGAGTGGGTAGTGGATTTTTGATGATGGGTTGGGGCTTCCCTTGGTTTAACATTCCTTGTAGGATAGTGGATTGAGGTGGAGGAATGTAAGTTTGAGGTCCCATTTGATTTTGCATGGTGAAGGGGACCGTGGGGAAAGATAAGGATGGTGCCATTAGATTTTGTGATGATAATGACACACTAGGACCTTGAGTCCATTGAAGAAAAAGTTTCCCTTGTCCCATGTTTTGAGGATTTCCTTATACTAGGTATGTGGACAAGGTATTACTTGGGTTGATGGGATTTGTGACCAAGGGATTATTTTGAGATGGGTTGATAATGGATGGGATGGGTGAAGGCAATGGTATGGATGAACTAATTGGAGGATTGGGTAGAGATGTCCCAATTTGCATTAAGGGTTGACTTGGTGTTATGATGTTGGCATAACCTTGTGTGTTGTTTTGAGACAATTGGTCCATACTGCTTTGTGTGATGGTGGGCACACTCGTGGTACTCACATGTATGGATGAAGAGGGGTGTCCTTGATATGTGGAGGTTGTTGTGGAGTAATGAAGTTCAAGGGGTTTATATGGATGTTGGGGATCTTCGGGAATGGGAGGAGCACCAAAGGTAGGTGTCCAGGTAATGGTTTGGGATGGAGGATTGGTATCTAGGGTACCCACAAGTGTGTTGCTTTTGAATGGAAGAGTTAGACCAAAGTCTCTGGTAAGAATAGTTGCAAGAATAGGAGTGGATGTTTGATTTATCCCTAGTGATGGAGTAGTGAAGCCTTGTGTTAAATTTTGTGCAATAAACGATGGGGAAATTGGAGCTACGTTTTCAAAGGCTTGATGTTCCATGATTTCTTCCCTAGTAAGTGCAAACGGGTTATGGGTAACATCTTCAATCTCATATGGCCTTGATGGAGATGAGGGTTGTTGTGATGGGGTAACTTGACTTCTCAGATAAAATTCTAGAGGATTTGGATCACTTGAGGTAAATGTTACTTTGGTTTTCTCCATGATTCTCTTGTGTTGTGATCTTGTCTTTACCATAAATTTTGCGTCAGCTCTGGGAGAGTTGTGTTGTGATTTGTAATGTTTGAACTCTCTAGTTGACTCAAATTTAGGTAAAAGGGATGCTCTAAGTCTTTTTGGAGCAATGATGATAATGGGGGATGAAAAGGTGGATGATGTGCAAAGTGATCATTGTAAACTTTTTGGGACAAAACTTTTGACTTAAGAGTTTGATGTTTTGATGTTTGATAAAGGATGTTTATGAACTTGGAAATTTTTAGGGTAGACTCGTGACCTTCAAGATAAACTAGCTCAAAGATGATAACTAACTCAACCAAGTGCATGGAAAATAATATATTTCACATACAAAATAGCTAAGTTAGGGGTTGGTTTGATAGATGTTTAAGTCAAAAAGTGTTAGTGTATTCAAAATTTTGCAAAGTTTGTGAGATGAAGGATGAAATTTGATGAAGGGGCGATTGAAATGTTTAACCCAATGTTGACCTAAAGTGAACCTTTGTTTGATAAGACCAAGGTAGTGAGAAACATGCTAGACCTCTAAAGTTTTCAAATCCTAAAGACCCAATGTTTTAGATAGGTTCATTATCATGAAAAATACTAGGGTTTTGACCAAAAAAGAACATATACAATTCTGGATTGTTCCTTGAAACACATTTGTAGAAGTAGTATAACAACTTGGTTCTATTTTGGTGAAGTGTTGCAAGGTGTTTTTTGAGAGCTTTTGGAGTAAGATGCATAAGCTTGAAATGATGACCTGTAGACCTTCTCTTAGGGATTTTGATTTTGTGTGAGATCATTTAGAGAAGTCTAAGTCTATGGAAAAAAATAGGATATTTATTGCCACGCAGGTGGTGGTAATAGGGGCCTTCTAGCCTCAATATCGGTTTGTTCCTCTTCTTCGTCTAAGATGTTTGTGGCGTTTCTCCACTGGGCTGGTGTTTCCTTGGTTTCAAAAGTGAAGTTTCTCAAACTACTAATTATATCAGTTTGTTCCCCGTTAATGATTTCAAAGTTTGGTTGAATAATAACAGGTGTAAGGTCAGGTTGTTCAACGAGAGCGATCGGTCTCCAAATGGTCATGTGGGATTCAATTGTGTCAATTTTATCTTGATTAAGTGAGTTTATTTTACCACAAACACTTGTCTTGATTATGTTTTCAAATTAAATGTTTGTCAAAAACATCATAAATTTCACAATGTCCATTTTGTGAAAATCATAAGGTTGAAGGCATAGTTGCTTATGTTGACTTTGGGAAGTATGGATTGAGATATAAGTCAATTTATTTAGAAATCTCTAAGGATAGAAATCCTTAGGACAAGCATTAATATCAAGGCTATTTCAAGAGGTATCCATACTTTAGACCAAAGGGTTTGAAATTTTGAAAAGATTGTGAATGTTTGTTTGTAATATTTTGGAACCAAGCAAAGTATTAAATTGACTCACAAGCATTTACCATCCTAGGCTCAAAAGATATTGCTTATTGAATCCCCACTTAGATTTCTCCAAACACTAAGACAATGTGAACAGTTAGAGATTTGGCGACACTGGCTCCCCTCCACGACACACACTTCTCGAGACAACCAAATCTCAAAATCCTAAAGATCCAAAGATCCTAAGTATTTTTCTGTTTCAACAATGAATAGTACAAATGTGGGGTGGCTTTGAAATGACCGTTCTTGTACCAGCAAGTATAATGGTTTTTGGCTTCTAAACAGTTGGTTCATAATAAGGGCTTTTGTTCAAGGTGGCCATACATGCGGCAAGATTAGCTCAAGATTATGGAGAATCAAGAGGCCTCCCAGTCTCTTCCTAAGAAGAGATTTTTACATATCACATGGATACTAAGGGTGACACTTGTTGATATGACACATCCGCACATGTTGTTTATGACTTTTGTCACAAACACATTATTTATATAGCAGCTCGAAAGAGCTTGGCTTTAGCTTGTTTCCGCTTGGTTTGTTCCCTACTTTTGAAGCGGGGAGGCATGCCCTCTAAAGATAAACAATAGCAAGGAAGTACGTTTGTAGTTCGATCATCCTAGTTTGCATGAAATAAGGAGAGAACACACACCATGCCTTTTCCCTACACTAGCAAGGGGTTTATTTTTAATCCAAATTTGAAAGATGTAGGTGATTATACAAAGTGTTAAGGAATGTTTATGTTTCTCAAGATCACCGAGTGGCACGAGAGAATTGCATACACATTCAATAACAAAGATGTAAATCAAAACACAACAAACACTTGTTAATTTTAGCCCCTAAAGCTAAGATGAATTCATTTTATCCACCAAACAAAATGTTAAGTTGCCTTGTTCAATTTAAAGCCAAAATACAATGATGAAATGAGGGTTCAATTTTAGTCCCGTTTGAGCATTCTTTTTAAAACCCAAATGAAAATTAGTGAGGTCCTAAAGCATAAAATGAAAAGCATATTAGATTGGGTTATAATTTCCCCAAAAGCTTCAAACTCTTGTTACAATTATGAGATTCAAAGATGAGAATGCTTATTCACTTCAACTTTTATAGTACAATCTTACAAAAACCCATTAGTCTAAAAACCAGAACAACGTTAGAGGCATGTTGGTAATTTGATGAAGTGAAAAAATTAAAACAAATGCTAAAAAAAATCGTTAAATATCTTACCAGAGTTTGGCGTCGCTATTCACGATAACGTCACTCTGGTGAACTTGGGCGTCAGTCTGCAGAGAAAACAATGATGACGATAGCGTCACCAATTGAAGAGCGTCACCGTTTATAAATCTTTGATACCTCTAAAAAGTATTAGCATCGTTGTTTGTTTAATCAATGTTGGGATATTAAATAGGTGTCGTTTCTGATGACGATAGCGTCGCTATATGGCAACACCTAGCAAATGCATCATTGAAATTCTTTCGGGTATTGTTGTATCCTACAAAAGTTAGAAAAAATGGAATTCGAGATAGAAATTGATTAAATTTGATCGGTTTTTCCCTCCTTCTAGCACCAGAATGTGATTGGATGGATTAGTATGGGCCGATTATGCTTGATCCATGAAGAATCAAAGCATAACGAAGCCACTAACATCGAATCTCAACAAAATCATTCAAATGAAAATTAAAACTAAACATTTATCAAAACTAAGCATTCTAAACTACGAAAGTGTTAAAATGTCTACTCTAATCCATCTAAAACTTATCCCGTTGTGGGAGTGGTGTCGCGTTGATGTGGAACAACGACCCTTTTCCAATCCCGTGGATCAATGAGCTTGTTCTAGTCAGTTTTATTGAAGAAAACTAATAGAACGATTGTGAGATGTGTATGAAGACATGATTTTAATCTAAATGAGCATGATGCAAGCTAATTAACATTATTTTATGCTAAAAATGATCTGGTTATGCAAAAGCTAAGCTAATCTAGATGGAATTTAAACTAAAAGATTCAAAACCTAATTAATAAACAAGCTAAATGGATGCATTATGTGATCATGGAAGCCATTAATGGAAGCTTAAAGCTAACTAAATGCAATTAAAATAAACTAAAAGATGATAAATGTGTGCTAAATATGAGTGTGAGTATGAGTGATTTCAACAACATAGGTTTGCTTTTGAAAGATGGATCCCTATTCAATAGATGTAAGCCCTATTTATAGAATAGGTAAAAAGAGATCAATGGATGAGATCAAAAAGATCAATCAATGGTCAAGGGTGAAAGAAAGAAAAGGCATGGATCATGGATTCTCATCAACGGGTGAGAATGCAAGATGAGATTTAATCAAGGGTTCACAATCCTTCAAACAAACACACTTTCAACTTGTCCAAGAGGTCATAAGTTGACTTGCACAAGAGGTCACAAGTTAGCTTGCTCAAGAAGCTAAGTAGGTTTGTTGAGAAAAATGGAATATTCCCCATTTTCAAATGAGTGAGGAGAGAGAATAAATTCTTTGGAATATTCTCATGGGTGAGGAAAAAAGGATAATTTAGTTAATTAAAAATAAATTAAATTGTGCAAAAGGGGAAGGAATATTCCATGGGAATATTCCTTTTGGAGGAATGTGTAAAGGAGGAACATTCCCTTGCAAGTGGGGGGAATTAGATTTAATTGATAATTAAACAGTATTAATTATACAATTAGGGGATTTAGAAGAATTAGATGATACCCATTAAAAATGATTTAATGAATGGGGGAAAGGTGGAATGATATTTAATTAAATAACTTATAAATAAGAAGACTTAGGTGTTTAAATTAAATAGTTTGATTTATTTAATTTAATGAGACAAAATGTTAGCATGAATAGGGGTGAATTAACTCGATTTGATAATTTAGGTTAATAGGTGAAAATGATGCCATTTAACTAATTAGCTAGGCTAATTTAATTAATTAAGCAAAAAAAAAGGATGGGTTTTAAGAGGAAATGATGTTAGTATAGCTGATTTGAGTGTATGATATCATTCGGGACATTTTTCAGTGTCTATAGCTTATAACCTTCATAAGTTCTGAATCGGTAAGACCACTTAGGATTGAATTCCTTGCTTTGCCATTATTCACATATGCCTTGATTTCATCATCAATTGATGGTCCATTTGTAGGCACAATATAATCTCTTTCAACAAACTTCCAAACACCAAATACAAGGGAGACTAAGAAAGACTCCATCCTAGCTTTCCAGTGGGTATAATTTGTTCCATCAAACAAAGGAGATTTGACACCTTTCTTGTGTGCCATCTGGATCTACCTCAAGTAGTTAAGCTTCTTCTTGGGAACCATAGCCCTGATACCAATTGTTAGATGCATAGAACAACTAAGGGGATGTGAATCAACTATATACTTTTAAAACTTTAAAAACCCTTATTAACGTTCAGATCTGCATTAGTTCTCAAACCCTTATCCACCATTAAACCCTTAACATGCATTAAAAAATGTAAACATGTAAAGCAATAGTGCAATCACATAAAACACATAAGAACACTATATTTACATGTAAACCCAAGAAGGGAAAAGCCACAGTGAGGATTAGCTCACTAATATATGAATTGCAACACGAAATACAATAAGGCTCACTACCTAGAAAGATAAAGAAAGGCTCGCTATCAGTGGCTCATTGCCAAAGGACTCACTTTATAGAAGAAAGAAGAAAGAAGGGGTAGCTCACTACTAATTTGAAATGCTAATAATGCATCTCTCATATGCCGAAGGCATAGTTCCACTGAATCACAAACACCACATCAAATAGACTGAAATGTAGACACATTTTTCTCATTGCTTTATGAAGTCATAGGCATTAAGGATCACACCTAGATCAACACACTTTACCACTTTCACATCTTTCACATCACACACTTCACACACACTTCATAAAATGATTCTCCTTGCATTTATACCCTTCGCGACCTAAAAATATCAATTAGGTTAGCCTTAATGAAACGTATACACCTCAACCATGTAACACCAAATAGGTCGGCACCAAACACTTTCACAACATAAAGAAGTGAAGAAAAACCACACAACTACTTAATTGGGACCCAAATCTACATAGACACTCTTCTCAACACTTCCTCAATCAATAATTATCCTCCATAATTAGTGCTAGCACACCAAGTCGGCCAAACCTACACTAACACTGATGAGCGACTCCAAACACACTTCTCCAAGTCTAGAAACATCTTGTGGACCACACAACTACACTCCATGATATTCATACATCTCAGAATACTCTAGTACCATTATAATATACTGCAACAACATGAAACTCAAGAACACCTTCATTTTGTGCAACCAAACATACATGGACAAACATCCAACACACCAAATAACCTTGCAAAAAAAATTAGTACTTGAAACTTCAGGAGAAGGTAGAAACAAACATGATAAGCATGCTCCTAGATCCACAACACTAAAACTTCACTGTGGAGAAATGTAGAGCAAACTCATTTCTCCCAGACACCCTGTTTTACCAAATAGACATACTGTTAAACACATCTTCTACTGTAGAATGATCTAAAACCTAAAACTATGGATATAACACCTCTAAACACCTTTGATCATCAAGTCAAAACTGCATGAAAATATATTCAACCATGAAGAAATGTAGAACAAAACACTGAACACCACTATGTCACACTGAACTTTATTTTATTCAAATTTTCTCAAAAGCACTTGGAAACCAAGTAACACAAACACCATCTCAACATTTACAACACCTTAGCATCTCAACCATGCAAGAGGTTGATATACACAAGAAATTACTCATCATTGCTACATTAGAGGTTGACACCAATGACAATACTAATGACAACATAATGCAACTGACACACTTGAACACACTTGCTTCCTCAAGGGTTGACATCAATGCAACAACGCTCTATTGAAATCAATGACAGACACAAGTTTCCAACAAAGTAATCTCCATCAAATTTTATAAAATCAAATAGAGAGCCAAAAATGAGTCATACAAGATTGATCTTAAATTTTCAAACACTCCAACACCTTGTAGCCAATATGCAAGCCACTTAAACCCCTTGCTTTCAACTTGAGAAAAATATTTCCACTCTCAAATTTGATGGAATTTTTTATGGTGAAAAAATAGACTATTGGATTTTTCATTTATAGGGATATTCAATACATAATCTAATTTGACTAATCATTGAAAAGTGTGAATTATTAAGGTCCATATGTCAAATTTAGTCCTATATTGGTGAAATATTATCATATAATGCTTGCAACAAGAGTATAGGAGATTACTAAGTGGCCAAAACTACAAGAAGTTCTTAATAAAAGACTATCCCCTTAGATATATACATATCATGTTAGGTCAATGACTACAACTTAAGAAAACTTAGGGTCAACGAGTGCAATAATATTTTGATAATTTTATCAAGCTTCAAGTCAAGCTCAATATTTTATATGTAAAAGAGGTACTTGTTAAATTTATTTCGATTCTATCTCCTTTCCCTTGTAAAGAGCTATCTATGTTTGAATTTGAATATTTAGATAGGTATTTTAAACTATAAATGGTTGCAAAAGTATGTTAGGGTCTAAAAAGGGGATGCAGCAAGGTACCTCTAAAATGTCCAGTAACCTTGGTGGCCAATCGCAATTTTTGAATGTCATCTTCCTTTACCACTAGTAGGAAGAAATAGTTTTATATCTATCACAAGTGATAGGGACATTCCAAGGAGGAGTGTAGGGTACTCCAAAGTAAGAGGGAAGGAAAACATTCCTTGTAAAAGATCATCAAGAAAATATGAAGAGGTGGAGGATCCACCCATATCAAGGTTGATAATTCTATACAACTTGACCCTACCCTTGTTCTCATGACTAATAATTAGTCCAAGGCCTCTTGTGAGTCTATTTTGACACAAAATTATCAAAATCAGCAATAATATGACTCTTTTGATTATTGACAATGGAAGTGAAAATAATCTAGTTAGTGAAAGGTTGGGTGTAGGAATATAGGCCTTGTAAGTTAATTGATAAGGTTTGTGTAGTGAAATTTTCTATTATGCCTTTTCGAGATACAACCAATGTGATATAACACCATTACATTGTTTAGATCTCCTTCTTGGATGACTATTTCAATATAATTGTAGTGTAATTTATGATAGACACCTAAACACCTAGTATGTAAAAAATATGATAAGGTGTATAAGATTACTTTTTCTTCTAGTGATAAATCATAGGGTAAAAGTACAAAGTTGTGTCACACTTTTATAAAGGAAACAACCAACACTGATCCAACTTTTAAACTTAAATCAATAAAAAATTCCATATATATTTGAATTTTGAAATGATGTAAACTAATAAAATGTGTATTTTTTAGTATATTTTATGTTTGTATTTAAAAAATAAAAAATAAAAAAACATTTGAATATAGTTTTTTATATATTGACACTATAATTTATTTGTTGATAAAATGTTGAAAAATGAAGTAACGTGAGACGTCTATCTTTATATAGTAAATTTTTATTTTTTCCTTCAATTTTTTGTATGTATTTATAACTTGAAACTTTAGTGCATGGATATTTTTTCTAATTTTGATAAATATATATTTTTAAATAAATATTGAAATGTCTATATATTAAAACATAGTTATTTATATTTGACAACAAATTTCATATGAATTATTCATCTAAAATAGAAAAAAATATACCATCTTGATATAGATAAAATCTAGTGCATCACATTTTATTAATTTTTTAATAAGTTATAATATTTTTTCTTGACATGGTAATCAACCTAATATTTTGTGCTAATAACCTACTTTTAGTAAAAATAAAAAATAAAATGTAATACTAATTAAACTTTTTTTTTGAAAACTACACTCATGGATCTACAAAAGGGTATTTTTACATTTAAAAAAATGTTATTTACATGAGGAGTTGTTGAAAAATCAAAATTTTCAAATAATTTTATTCTTTTGGCAAATTGACCTCAAAGTGGTGTTACATATGCATTTAGCCAACAATTTTAGTTGGAAAAGTTGTGGACATGTCCAACTTTGCTAGAATGAATCTTACTAGATCATATGTTTGACCAAAATTAATTTTTAGTTAAGAATAATTAAATTCACTTGTGCTGATAAGTTGGTCGAAAGTGTGGGGAAAGTTAGGAATGATGTTGTGCAGAGGTCTGTCGCGGGCTAGGGCCTGCGTGCCCTAGCTGGCTCTTGCTTGCGTGCTGGTACGGTCGCTGGTCATCTTCTTTCCTTTTGTCTGCTCGTTCTTGGTTGTTGGGGGGAATTTGAGGGTGTGGGGATGGCTGCGTAGGGGAGGTGTCTTCTTTGGAAAATTTACGGTGCTGGATCTTTCTTTGCTTGCTTGTGTTGGTGGAGATTTGTTCCTTTGGTGCTTGGCTTTTTTGCGCCCTTGCCTCAGGGGTTTGTTCTTTATTTTTGTTGAGGTTTGAGTGAGTTGTGTTTTTTCTTCTGCTATGGCTTCAGAGAGGCATCGGGGGCTAAATATTTGTTGAATTTTTGTGCAGCATAAATGGGGATTCTTCTCCAAATCATCCATCAAGGGTTTTTGATAACAATCTATTTTCAAACAAATTAGGGAATGGAAGATTTGTTGAACAGTTTGGATAACTGAGAGGGGGGTGAATCAGTTATCATAAAACAATTTCCTTTTCTTTAATTAATCTGGAGCAGGCTTATATCAATCAAAAAATAATCAAACAGATATGAACATGAATGCACACAACAACACCAAGCACAATGAACACCAAAATTTACGTGGAAACCCAAGAAGGGAAAAACCATAGAGAATGCTAATTCTCAATTATAGAACATCGGTTAAGGTGATTTTTACAAAGGGCTCACTGCCAAGATGCTCACTGCAGGTAAGGCTCACTGCCCGACTATTACAACCAAAGATAAAAAGGCTCATTGCCAAAAGAGAAAGGCTCACTACCTAATTAATACATTTGATTACAAAATAGTTTCACTGACAAAAGTGAACTGATGAAGATGCATCTACATATGCATGAATTCAGTTCTGATTAAGAGCACATTAACTGTCTGCAGCAGATCCGGTCAAGATTGTTCTACACACCTTCCTTGCACAACCTTTGCAAAACAGATTACTTCTTCCTTTGCACCCTTTTATCTACTCACACACATCATACTCCACTCTTCTTCTTTCATTGAACAAAAAAAACTTTTACTTATACCATTTAATGCCTTCATAATTTCTTAGGTCAGCCAGACACAATGTCTTCATAATCTCCTAAGTCGGCCAAACACAATTTGAATTTAGATCACCACAAAACATGTTTAATGAAGAACAACCTTGAAATATTCAATAAGGCCTTGCATGCTAGCACCAGACCCAAAAGATAGGTCACACATAAATATCTTCTTACCACGTTACCAAGGGACCCATAAATAGGTCATACATAAGATAGGTTCATTACATAACATAATTATCAAAAGATAGCAAACTTTGAACTAGATGAAATATATTTCAGAGTCAATGGGAATGCCACAACCAAGACCAAATCTTGATTATCATCAATTTTAGTATCAATTAGAGAAACACAATTTGACATACCAAAACTTGTGACATGCTACATGAATGTTCTGATAGCAAGGTTACCCGGAGTAAGCTTTGAGCACAATAGGCAACGTCAAAAGATTAGACTTCATTATTCTGCATTGATTGTCTTCCAAAGATATCCCAAAAAGAAGTACTGACATATCCGGATCAAAGATAACATCCACACTACACAACATTAAAGCGTGCGATAGGATAGATCATTTCTATATATCATTCGGAGCTCAACCTTCCAGATCCAAGTTTTGAAATCAATGAAAACAATGCTAAATCATCTCAACAACTTCTCAACAGGATTTATTCCGTTAGGTGGTTCTTGTATTCCAAAAACCAATGGTTGCCTGGAACAATCCAAGGATAGGCCGGTGTTGGTGATGCAACCAGAATCAATTGTGGAGGATATTGAGTATTTTTTGAAGCATGCTTTGCTTTGCAAATTTATGGGATTGAGAGTTTCACTCCTTTTTTTGGAGTTGTGGGCTCAAAGGACTTGGTCTTCAAAGGGTGAGATGGAAATAATGTTGTTG
The DNA here is from genome assembly GCA_007258455.2 of Sequoia sempervirens. Lineage (NCBI taxonomy): Eukaryota > Viridiplantae > Streptophyta > Pinopsida > Cupressales > Cupressaceae > Sequoia > Sequoia sempervirens. The sequence goes on along the minus strand of VDFB02274297.1, from coordinate 28,037 downwards.
GCGAATAGTTACTTCATGGTGACCTTTAAATACATGGCATATCACAATAGAGTTTTCAAAGGTGGGCCTTATTTCCACAACCAAATTGGTTTATTTATTAAACTCTAGTACGTGGGTTTTGATGCTTTGGAGGAGCTCCCAAGTCGGGTTATGGTGTGGGTGCATCTCCCTAGATTTTCAATTGAATTTTGGCGCAACGACATCTTGCATAACGTTGCTTCGCTGTTGGGGAAACCAGTGGGTCCTTCACAGCAAAATCATGATACAAAGGTAATGACTTTTGCTAGCATTTGTGTTGAGATTGATTTAAATAATCCTCTTCCAGATTCTTTGGAAATTCATGCAGGTTCATATTAGTGGGTGCAACAGCTAGATTATGAGACATTGCCCTTTCAGTGTCATCTATGTCATGAACATGGCCATCTGCAAAGAAGTCTAAATCTTTAGAGTCTTAGACTACTCAACCTCCCTATAACCCTCTGAAGGTCGACAAAGGCAAGGACCCCATTCCTGGTGAGGCTATAGGTGTGGAGGGTTTTAATCCTGTTAAGGCTCATAATAGGAACCAAGGTCGAAAGAGGACTCTTAAGGAGCGTTAGGATGGAGATACCTATAATAGATTTGAGGTTCTAGATGATCTCAGTTAGTAGGAGTTGAATTCAAGTATGATGCTTATGGACAAGAGGGTTTCAAAAGGGATTTAGGAAGGTATTATTCTATATTACAATCATCCTTCTTAGGAGGTTGGTACTTTGCAAATCAAATTTGAGTTTGGTGGTTCATGGGAAGTCCGAGCCTCTTGTGGATACGATGATGGGGGAGGGAGAGATCTCTACTCCATTGGTGAAAGTGGGGTCTAATTCGGTAAAGGGAAGCAAGGCTTCTCCTAGGTTGGGAATTCTTCAGAAAGACAATTGCCAAGCAGATTACCAATCCACTCCTATCCAGCTTTCGAGTAAACTTTTTGAAAGTCATGTTTCTATTTTGATTAATACTGTTGCCACTGATTGTTTTGTGGATCCTCATGTTGTATCTAAATTATCAGTTAGACTGGGCTATATGGAAAATTCATGGAAAGTTCAGTATGGGAACCAGGTAGAGAGGAAGATAGAGAAATGCTTGTTTTGCAGTGAACTTGAAATCCCTAGTCTCAAAATGCAAGTTAATTTGTATGTAGCACCACTGGGATCTTATGATGTGATTTTAGGGATAAATTAGCTTTCTAAACATAAGGCCCTTGTGGATTGCGAAGAGAAATCAATAAGGTGTCTTCATGATCAAGGAAACCATGTGGAGATTTGTGGTGTACAAAGGCCTCTGGAGCTTAGGCAAGTCTTCGCCATGCAGTTAAAGAAGGCAAGCTGAAAGGGATGCACTATTTATGTAATAAAGGTCAAGGACCTTGATGAGACAGAATCATCAGTTAATGATCATCCCATTCTAAAAGAATTTGAGAATGTTTTTCCTGAAGAGCTAACTGAGCTACCGCCTAAGCGTGTATTTAATTTTTCAATTGATTTGCTACCAGGAGTGAAACCTTAGTCTAAAGCCCCATACAGGATGAACACAACAGAGTTATATGAGCTAAAAGCCCAATTGGAGGATAGTTGAAACAAGGTTTCATTAGACCAAGTGTGTCGCCCTAGGGAGATCCTGTTATATTTGTGAAAAAGAAGGATGGGACCTTGAGGTTATGCATTGATTACAGGATGCTTAACAAGGTTACTATCAAGAAAAAATACATGCTTCCCTGTATTGATGATTTGTTTGACCAGTTAAAAGATGCCAAGGTATTTTCAAAAATAGATCTTAGATCGTGGTACCATTAGTTGAGATTAAAGGATGAAGATATTCACAAGACTACGTTCAGGACAAGGTACTGGCACTATGAATTCACAGTGCTACCGTTCGGGCTAACCAATGCCCCTGCAGCCTTCATGAATTTGATGAACAGTGTCTTTCAGAACTACTTAGATAACTTTGTTTTAATCTTCCTTGACGATATCTTGATATATTCTAGGTCAGAGCAAGAACATGAGAAGCATTTGAGGATAGTATTGCAATGGTTGAGGGAACATAAGTTATATGGGAAAATTTCCAAATGTACCTTTTTCCGATCTGAGGTGCACTACTTGGGACACGTTATTTCAGCTGAAGGGATAGCCGTGGACCTAGATAAGATTAAGGAAATCGTAGATTGGCCAACACCGCAAAATATTTCAGAAGTCCGAAGCTTTATGGGACTTGCAGGTTATTACAGGAGATTTGTGCAAGGGTTCTCGTGAATAGCAGTGCCCATTACCGCACTCCAAAAGAAGGGAAAGAAATTTGAGTGGAGTGACAGGTGTGAAAAATATTTTCAGTTGCTAAAAGAGAAGCTCACTTCTGCACCTATTTTAGTTGTGTCTGATCCGAACGGTCATTTTACAATGATTACTGATGCATCAGGAGAAGGGGTAGGATTCGTTCTCATGCAGGAAGGTCAAGTGGTGGCATATGAATGAAGAAAGTTGAAACAACATGAGTTAAATTATGCACCACATGATTTAGAGTTGGAATCCATAGTTCATGCCCTTTAGATGTGGAGACACTATCTCTTGGGTAAGCCCTTTGAATTAAAAACAAATCATGCTGGGTTACAGTATATCTTTACTCAACCCAACCTAAATGCTAATCAACGGTGATGGTTGGAATTTTTGAGTGAATATGACTTTGGCATTGAGTACATTAAAGGGAAGGAAAACAGGGTAGCAGATGCCTTTAGTAGGAGAAGACACCTAGCAGCCATGATTAACATAAAATATAATTTCAGGCAGTAGGTGGTTCAGGCCTTACCTGGGGATGAGCAGTATGAAAGGGTGAAACAAGCCCTAGAGTAGGATCCTTCAGATCACAGATTTGCTGGGTATGTACTTGAGTCCGATGGACTCTTGAGGCTCCAAAGTCATATGTATATTCCTATCTTTGCAGGATTGAGAGAGTTGGTGCTAGAGGAATTCCATAATGCGCCTTATTCAGGACACCCTAGTGTGACTAAAATGGTTGAGGGACTCAAGCCACTATATTTCTGGCCAGGACGCAAAAGAGATGTTACTGCATTTATAGCTTGATGTTTGGAATGCCAGTGAGTTAAGGCTGAGCATGTACATCCGACAAGACTTTTATATCCTCATAGGGTACCAGAATATAAGTGGCAAGTGATAACTATGGACTTTATTCAAGGATTTTTGATGTCTAGGAATCGACATGATACCATCGTAGTTGTGGTGGATAAATTGACTAAGGTAGCCCATTTCATTCATGGGAACCTCAAGGATGGTTCAATCGTTTTGGCAAGGAAATTTGTACATGAAATCTTCCGACTGCATTGAGTGTCAAAAGTGATCATTTTAGATCGTGACACTCAGATGACTTCCGGGTTTTGGACTACTTTGCATTCTTCCCTGGGAACCAAATTAAATTTCAGTTCTGCATATCATCCTCAGACCGATGGACAGTCACAGAGTGTGAAGCAGATTGTGAAGGATCTCCTCTGAATGTATTATATGGAGCAACAACACAAATGGGAGGAGTATTTTCCTTTGGTGGAGTTTGCTTACAACAACTCCTATCACGCCTCTTTGGGTATGGAACCATTCGAGGCCTTGTATGGACGTAAATGCTGAACACCCATCAGTTGAGATAGGGTAGAGGACATGATTGTGATTGGTCCTGAAATGTTGAGGGAGATCGAAGACCAAATGAAGCTTATTAAAGAAAAGCTAAAGCAAGCTTCAGATCGACAGAAGAGTCTTGTAGATAAGAACAAAACTTTCAGACAATTCTCTGCAGGAGACAGTCTTTTTTAGAGTTTGACCACATAAGAGTTCAATCTCTTTCGGCAAGAACTCTAAGCTTGCCCCTAGGTTTGTTGGGCCCTTTGATGTCTTGGAGGTGATTAATCTAGTTGCGTACAGGCTTGCTCTACCACCGACTCTATCCCGGATCCATAATGTTTTTCATGTCTCAGTGCTTAAGCCCTATCATCTAGATGTAGCTCATATTCTTGACTGGCGTGCGTTGTAGGTACAGGACCCAGGAGTGATGCGGGTGGAGCCCGTCAAGATACTGGAAGAGCGCAACATTAAGTTGCAGAATCGGGATATTATGCAATATAGGGTCCAGTGGGACCAATATTCGGTGGATAATGCCACCTGGGAGAATGCTGAGGACATTGACAAAGCTTTTCTTCATGGTAGATTCTAGCATGTTTTTCTTTCCTTGCATTTAGAGACTTATGATACACTGATGTTTCAGATTTTGTTGTGTGGATTTGTAATAAGACATTGAGACAATGTCTCTTCCAAGTGGGGAAGGATGTCACGTATTAGAATCTGATGCTGTTTGCTCTTGGTTTTGTTTTGGATTTGTTATATAAACTAATGTGTGTGGTAGAATAATAATAAATACTATGGTGCTTTGGTGTGAAGAAATATGAAAGTGTTTACTTAAAAGTTGCTTAGTAATGAATGTGTTTTACTTTGAGGATGAAACAAAGTAGAATAGAATAGAAATACCCGAATTAAAGTATTAAATTGTTTTGATTTATGTCTTTATGGGATACTAATTTAGTTTATTGTTGTGTGCCTAAGTGCACTTGAGATGCAGGTGGTCGAAGACCAAGGGTGTGATTAAGGAGAGGAGGTTAGCTTCTTGACAGGACAAAGTAGGATGTTCTCTCGATCACACACATGGGCACTTAGATTCGTGTAGATTGCATTTAGGAATGATAATTTTGGCTTGATTGTTTTTGAGTGTTTTAAAAATTATTCGAATTAAATAAATAGTGAAATGTAAGCATAATAAAGTAAAAGGAATTAATTTTAATTATAATTTAACTTTGGTTTTAAATGATTATTATGATATAAATCTAGTTATGTATTCTATTTTTCTTTTAACTTGTGTTAATTCTTATGATAATAAATTAACTAATAATTAGATAATAATTGTTTAATTAATAGATAAATATTTACTTGTAACTAGTTTTTGGGTAAGTATTTTTGAAAGGATTTCTTTGTACAACGGTAATTGGAGATTATTTTTGCATATTTCTTATCTGTGAATATGAAAGGTAAAACAAAAATTATATTTTAATTTTATTCCAAAATCTTTTTCAAGATTAGGGTTGGAAATAGAAAAAAAAGAAAGAAAACATTATTAAAATGGAAAAGAGTTTCTGAGAAGAACAACGGTTCTTGAAATTTTTCTTGAAATTAAGCTCTACAAATTTTGCTCCAATGGTTGCCAAGAAAATGTTCAATCTTTAAGAATAATAAGTTTCAAAATTATTCTTTGGAAGATAGTAGGAAATTAAAGAGTTGGTAAAGCAACTGGAAAGGAGGAAAGAAGAAGAAACTTTCCTAGAAAAACCAGTTTGAAAAGAGGCAAAGAGAAGAATTTTTCTGGAGAGCAACTCTAGCTGGAAGCGAAATATCCAGGTTTTCCATTCCTTTTCCATAAATCTTGTTTGAAATATTAAAATACTACTGAAGAATTTGAATGCAAAGTGTTTGAAATTGTTTGCAAAACTGTGAAAATTGAGAAAATCGTCTATTCTTTTGTGTGCATTGAAAGAAATTACATAATTTCTCTCCTTTCAGATTGGGGCTTTTCTCCTCTGCAAACTGTGGTTTATAATTTTGTCCCAGATTGCACATTCTTTACACATAGATTCTGAAAATAAATAAATAAATAAATATATATATATACACATAAATACCACTGTGCATATAAATATATATATTTATATATATATATAAATATACATGTACCTTGTTTGATTTGAAATATTGGAGAACTTAACAGTAAACTATATAAACTATTGAGTGTTTGAATTATAAAAGCTTGAGATAACAAAATGGGGGTTTACCCCAAGCCCCATCCCATGGAGGAAGGGGTGGCGCTGTGAGAGGGACAATGCCCTCCATAGGCCAAGGCCTATGGAGGAGGCACTGCCCCCTCACAGGCAGCGCTTTCCCCATGGGAAAGGCATCGGCCTTATGGCAGCATTAGTTCCTTTATTGTGTTTGAATTCTTTTCGAAATTTCCTGTAGATAAAGGAAAATCACATATGACAGTGTTAATTAATGTATGACTGTATTAACTTATAAATTTTGATGTAGATACAAGCAATTATATATATATATATATAAATATACTAATATAAAATGTACATAGATATTTATATACCCGAACTTTTCAGGAAACATTTACCATTATCAATGATAGGCTACAAAAAACGTAGCATTATGGTATATGCATCTTGTAAATCTGTTTGAATTCTTTTTGATATATGAATAAGTAAATATTTATATATGTATATATATATATATATATACACTGACATAAATATCACTGTTTTCTACAAAAAACATTACCTTCTGTCAATGGTAACATACAGAAAACACAACATGGTGTATAAGCATATATATATACATTTGAAAACTATAATTTAGAGAGATGAAAAATAAATACATTTAAATCACTCTATGCTCAATAGGCAACATGTATTCATATACAAATCTGATATCTATGTTGCTTTTCTTTTCTAAAAATGTTTCTATTTTCTGAATAGTGGTGCACTGAATGAATCACCGTACATCATTACAAAACTTAGTGAAATATACATAAGGCTATATCAAGAGCTGAAGATGAATCTTTTTAGCAAATATATTCTATAGAAAATGCATTTAAAACTAGTGAATTTTCTGAAAAGAGTAGCCTTTTTTTTTTTGAAACTATCAAAATTACTTACTTTGATCAAACTACTTTAGAAAATAGAACTGGGACTGATTTTAAATTGCATAGTAACACTCACTAGAAATTGTACAGAAAAATCTCTCATATTGAGTGTATGTATAAAAAATATTTTGATAATCTTTGTGTGAACATTGGAAAATGATGGAATTTCTTTGGAATTAGAAATGTGTATAATTGAATGAGAACTTAGATGGAAAATGCATTTTTCTTACTATAGTTTGAGGAACTTCTGGGATAGGATGCCGAAGGTGGATCCATAGAGACGATAGTTTTACCTTTTCTAAAACTATCATTTAATTATTTTCTTGCTTGGCCAAGCACATGCACCATTGAAATAGATGGAAATAAAAGCCTAGAAATAAATGTATATAGGTCTCTGCCACCTCCTGTTTGCAAGAAATATGTGATTCTCATCTTAGGAATGCATATAGGCATCAGGCTTGCATCGAGATTTCCCTCCTGCTTTGTTGTTTCCGGTTGCTAGGCTCCTCATGTAGGGTCGGGGATATCTTCGAGTTAGGAAGAAACCCGAGGAAGCCTTGTACTTTGTGGTTGGGCAGAAAAGGCGCCTTAGTCACACTCTTGGCCCCAACTTGCAAGAAGACCAGTGGTGTCACGGCGGTTGAGGTTCAGAGGTTCACATGCTATAAATGTATTCATGTAATATTTTTTAAAGGCTTGTAAAGCCCACTTGTAAATGTAACTCTATTTGACATTCAATATTGTAACATTGAAATAGATGTATTGGAATGGAATATTTTAATGTAACATTGAAATAGATGTATTATTTGAAAGTAAATGAATGAATGTATGGAAACTCATTGTTATGTAAATGGCATTTACATATGTATCAGTGCAAGATCTTTGTTGATGATGCAATTTACTTCTTTTGCATACATGAAATGAAATTTATTACTAAATTTTCCTTTTGAGCACTTATGGGAAGATCTTGATCTATGCATCCTTTACTTTTATTACACTTGAAATGTAATGAGTTATGGAAAATTATGTGGTTAAATGAACTTCACCTTTCAAGTGTTACATTTTGGTATTAGAGCAGCAAGGTTCAACTCTAGGGCTTATGCCTAATTACACTTGATGTTATGTTTTGCTAGGGTAACCCTAATGGAGGGTAGATATTATCAACGGGAACGGGGAGGAGGATCCTGTGGTGATCCCAATGATAAGTTGGATCAGATTTTGGCCATTCTAAGTAGGCAAGTGGCTAAGATCGATAACCTTGAGCAGATAAGACAAACTGGGCCAACAAGGTCTGATCCTGGTGAAAGTGAAAATATCAGAAATGAACCAAATGGAGAAAACCCTGAAACTAAAAAGAATCAAAGTAAGCTAACGAAGGTAGCTGAAGAATTGGGTAAGGACCTCAAGAAGGTTGTGCCACCCAAGTTTGATGGTAAATCCTTTGGTGATGGGGCAGAAGCATGGATTATTGAAATGGAAAGGTACTTTTCCCTTCGAAACTTGTCTGAGGAAACTAAGGCAGAATGGGGATCCTACCAGCACAGGTGAAGCTGCTACATGGTGGGAGAATGAAAGGGCTGATAAACAGTTTTTGCCTGGAAAGGTAACATGGGAACAATTCTTGCAGAATTTTAGGAAGAGGTGGCTTCCGCAGTCTTATTTTGATAAGAAAATGATAGAATTCCAGGTGCTCATTCAAGGAGGAATGATAGTGACACAATATTGGGAGAAATTCTCACTTACTTAAGTACGTACCTCAGTACTAGCATGATGAGAGGTTTCAAATTCAAAAATTCATTATGGGGCTTAGGCCTCAAATTGGAAATGAGGTGGATATGCATAGACCTACTACCATGGATGAATCCTTTGAATTGGCACTTTTACAAGAACATAAAATGCAGCAGGTTGCAAACTACAAGAAAAGCAAGGAAGCCAAGTATGGCAATAAGAAGTTCCAAGGAAATCACCAAGGTAACAATAATCAGGGCAACCAGAGCAATCAGGGTAACCAAGGAAATAATAACATGCATATCAAAAATTTAAAAAGGGTTGGTAGTCCTCAGAACTGTAATGATGGAAACCAAAATAACAATAAGAGGGCTAATTTCAATAAGAAGAACGACAATAACAAGAGGTATTTTTCTGACAGGCCTGAAGCACCTTGTGGGGGTTGTTATACTTGTGGTGGTGAGCATTACGCTAGTGTGTTCCCTCAAAGGATTAAAAAACAAAACAATAAGAATTAACATCATATCCATGCAGCGGTTGACAATCACCAAGCAGATTACCAATCCACTCCTATCCAGCTTTCGGGTAAACTTTTTGGAAGTCTTGTTTCTATTTTGATTGATACTAGTGCCACTGATAGTTTTGTGGATCCTCATGTTGTATCTAAATTATCAGTTAGACAGAGCTATATGGAAAATTCATAGAAAGTTCAGTATGGGAATCGAGTAGAGAGGAAGGTAGAGTAATGCTTGTTTTGTAGTGAACTTGAACTCCCTAGTCTCAAAACGCAAGTTAATTTGTATGTAGCACTACTGGGATCTTATGATGTGATTTTAGGGATAAATTGGCTTTCTAAACATAAGGCCCTTTTGGATTGTGACGAGAAATCAATAAGGAGTCTTTATGATCAAGGAAACCATGTGGAGATTTGTGGTGTAAAAATCCCTCTAGAGCTTAGGCAAGTCTCCGCCATGCAGTTAAAGAAAGCAAGCCGAAAGGGATGCACTATTTATGCAATAAAGGTCAAGGAACTTGATGAGACAGAATCATCAGTTAATTATCATCCCATTCTAAAAGAATTTTAGGATGTTTTTCCTAAAGAGTTGACCGAGCTACCGCCTAAGAGTGTATTTAATTTTTCAATTGATTTGCTATCGGGAGCGGAACCTCAGTCTAAAGACCCATATAGGATGAACACAATAGAGTTATATGAGCTAAAAGCCCAATTGGAGGAATTGTTGAAAAAAGGTTTCATTAGACCAAGTGTGTCACCTTGGGGAGCTCCTGTTATATTTGTGAAAAAGAAGGATGGGACCTTGAGGTTATGCATTGATTACAGGATGCTTAACAAGGTTACTATCAAGAACAAATACATGCTTCCTCGTATTGATGATTTGTTTGACCAGTTAAAAGATGCCAAGGTATTTTCAAAAATAGATTTGAGATCGGGGTACCATTAGTTGAGATTAAAGGATGAAGATATTCACAAGACTGCGTTCAAGACAAGGTATAGGCACTACGAATTCACAGTGCTACCATTTGGGCTAACCAATGCCCCTGCAGCCTTCATGAATTTGATGAACAATGTCTTTCAGGACTGCTTGGATAACTTTGTTTTAATCTTCCTTGACGATATCTTGATATATTCTAAGTCAGAGGAAGAACATGAGAAGAATTTGAGGATAGTATTGCAGCAATTTAGGGAACATAAGTTATATGGGAAAATGTCCAAATGTACCTTTTTCCGATCTGAGGTGCACTACTTGGGACACGTTATTTCAGCTGAAGGGATAGTCGTGGACCCAGATAAGATTAAGGAAATCTTAGATTGGCCAGCACCGCAAAATGTTTCAGAAGTCCGAAGCTTTATGGGACTTGCAGGTTATTACAGGAGATTTGTGCAAGGGTTCTCATCAATAGTAGCACCCATTACCGCACTCCAGAAGAAGGGAAATAAATTTGAGTGGAGTGACAGGTGTGAAAAAGCTTTTTAGTTGCTAAAAGAGAAGCTCACCTCTGCACCTATTTTAGTTGTGCCTGATCTGAACAATCATTTTACAGTGATTATTGGTGCATTAGGAGAAGGGGTAGGAGTCGTTCTCATGCAAGAAGGACAAGTGGTGGCATATGAATGAAGAAAGTTGAAACAACATGAGTTAAATTATTCACCACATGATTTAGAGTTGGCAGCCATAGTTCATGCCCTTTAGATGTGGAGACACTATCTCTTGGGTAAGCCCTTTGAATTAAAAATAGATCATGCTGGGTTACAGTATATCTTTACTCAACCCAACCTAAATGCTCATCAACGGCGATGGTTGGAATTTTTGAGTGAATATGAATTTGGCAATGAGTACGTTAAAGGGAAGGAAAATAGGGTAGCAGATGCCTTGAGTAGGAGAAGACACCTAGCAGCCATGATTACCATAAAATATAATTTCAGGGAGCAGGTGGTTCAGGCCTTACCCGGGGATGAGCAGTATGAAAGGGTGAAACAAGCCCTAGAGTAGGATCCTTCAGATAGCAGATTTGTTGGGTATGTACTTGAGTCTGATGGAATCTTGAGGTTCTAGGGTTGTATGTATATTCCTATCTTTGCAAGATTGAGAGAGTTGGTGCTAGAGGAATTCCATAATGCGCCTTATTCAGGACACCCTGGTGTGACTAAAATGGTTGAGGGACTCAAGCCACTATATTTTTGGCCAAGACTCAAAAGAGATGTTACTGCATTTATAGCTCGATGTTTGGAATGCCAGTGAGTTAAGGCTGAGCATGTACATCTGACAAAACTTTAATATCCTCACAGGGTACCAGAATATAAGTGGCAGGTGATAACTATGGACTTTATTCAAGGATTGCCGATGTCTAGGAATCAACATGATACCATCGTAGTTGTGGTGGATAAATTGACTAAGGTAGCCTATTTCATTCCTGGGAACCTCAAGGATGGTTCAATGGTTTTGACGAGGAAATTTATATAGGAAATCTTCCGACTGCATGGAGTGCCAGAAGTGATCATTTCAGATCGTGACACTCGGATGACTTTCAGGTTTTGGACTACTCTAAATTCTTCCCTGGGAACCAAATTAAATTTCAGTTCCACATATCATCCTCAAACTGATGGACAATCAGAGAGGGTGAACCAGATTGTGGAGGATCTCTTCTAAATGTATTGTATGGAGTAAGAACACAAATGGGAGGAGTATTTTCCTTTGGTGGAGTTTTCTTACAACAACTCCTACCACGCCTCTTTGGGTATGGCACCATTTGAGGCCCTGTATGGACGTAAATGCCGAACACCCATCAGTTGGGACAAGGTAGAGGATAGGATTGTGATTGGTCCTGAAATGTTGAGGGAAATGGAAGACTAGATGAAGCTTATTAGAGAAAAGCTAAAGCAAACTTCAGATCGACAAAAGAGTCTTGGAGATAAGAACAAAACTTTCAGACAATTCTCTATAGGAGACAAAGTCTTTTTGAGAGTTCAGCCACATAAGAGTTCAATCTCTTTTGGCAAGAACTCTAAGCTTTCCCCTAGGTTTGTTGGGCCCTTTGATGTCTTGGAGGTGATTAATCCGGTTGCGTACAGGCTTGCTCTGCCACCAGCTCTATCCCGGATCCATAATGTTTTTCATGTCTCAGTGCTTAAGCCCTATCATCCAAATGTAGCTCATATTCTTGACTGGCATGCATTGCAGGTACAGGACCCAGGAGTGATACGGGTGGAGCCCGTCAGGATACTGGAAGAGCGCAACGTTAAGTTGAAAAATTGAGATATTATGCAATATAGGGTCCAGTGGGACCAATATTCGGTGGATAATGCCACCTGGGAGAATGTTGAGGACATTGACAGAGCTTTTCCTCATTTGAGATTCTAGCATGTTTTTCTTTCCTTGCATTTACAGACTTATGATACACTGATGTTTCAGATTTTGTTGTGGATTTGTAATAAGACATCGAGACGATGTCTCTTCCAAGTGGGGAAGGTTGTCACCTCTCAGAATCTGATGTTGTTTTCTCTTGGTTTTGTTTGGATTTGTTATATGAACTAATGTGTGTGGTAGAATAATAATAAATACTATGGTGATTTGGTGTGACAAAATATGAAAGTGTTTACTTTAAAAGTTGCTTAGTAATGTATGTGTTTTACTTTGAGGATGAAGCAAAGTAGAATAGAATAGGAATACCTGAATTAAAGTATTAAATTGTTTTGATTTACATCTTTATGGGATACTAATTTAGTTTATTGTTGTGTGCCTGAGTGCACTTGAGTTGCAGGTGGTTGAAGACCAAGGGTGTGATTAAGGAGAGGAGGTTAGCTTCTTGACAGGACAAAGCAGGATGTTCTCTCGATCATACACATGGGCACTTAGATTCATGTAGATTGCATTTAGGAATGATAATTTTGGCTTGATTGTTTTTGAGTGTTTTAAAAATTATTCGAATTAAATAAATAGTGAAATGTAAGCATAATAAAGTAAAAGGAATTAATTTTAATTATAATTTAACTTTGTTTTAAATGATTATCATGATATAAATCTAGGTAAGTATTTTGTTTTTCTTTTAACTTGTGTTAATTCTTATGATAATAAATTAACTAATAATTAGATAATATTTGTTTAATTATTAGATAAATATTTACTTGTAATTAGTTTTGGGTAAGTATTTTCAAAAGGATTTCTTTGTACAACGGTAATTGGAGATTATTTTTGCATATTTCTTATCTGTGAATATGAAAGGTAAAATAAAAATTATATTTTAATTTTATTCCAAAATATTTTTCAAGATTAGGGTTGGAAATAGAAAAAAAAAGGAAAACATTATTAAAAGGATAAAATAGTTTCTGAGAAAAACAACGGTTCTTGAAATCTTTCTTGGAATTAAGCTCTACAAATTTTTCTCTAATGGCTGCCAAGAAAATGCTGAATCTTTCAGAATAATAAGTTTTAGAATTATTCTTTGGGAGATAGTAGGAAATTAAAGAGTTGGTAAAGCAACTGGAAAGGAGGAAAGAAGAAGAAAATTTCTTAGAAAAACCAGTTTGAAAAGAGGCAAAGAGAAGAATTTGTCTGGAGAGTAACTCCAGCTGAAGCGAAATATCCAGGTTTTCCATTCTTTTTCCATAAATCTTGTTTGAAATATTAAAATACTACTGAAGAATTTGAATGCCAAGTGTTTGAAATTGTTTGCAAAACTGTGAAAATTGAGAAAATCTTCTATTCTTTTGTGTGCATTGAAAGAAATTGCATAATTTCTCCCTTTTCAGATTGGGGCTTTTCTCCTTTGCAAACTGTGGTTTATAATTTTGTCTAAGATTGCTCATTCTTTACACAAAGATTCTGAAAATAAATAAATAAATAAATATATATATATATATATATTTATATACACATAAATACCACTGTGCATATAAATAAATAAATATATAAATATACATGTACCTTGTTTCATTCGAAATATTGGAGAACTTAACAGTAGATTGTATAAACTATTGAGTGTTTGAATTATAAAAGCTTGAGATAACGAAATGGGGGTTTACCCCAAGCCCCGTCCCATGGAGGAAGGGGCAGCGCTATGAGAGGGACAGTGCCCTCCACAAGCCAAGGCCTGTGGAGGAGGCGCTGCCCGCTCACAGGCAACGCTTTCCCCATGGGAAAGGTGTCGGCCTTATGGCATCATTAGTTCCTTTATTGTGTTTGAATTCTTTTCAAAATTTCTTGTAGATAAAGGCAAATCACAAATGACAGTGTTAACTAAAGTATGACTATATTAACTTATAAATTTTGCTGTAGATACAAGCAATTATTTATATATATATATAAATATACTGACATAAAATGTACAAAGATATTTATATACCCGAACTTTTCAGGAAACATTTACCATTATCAATGATAGGATACAGAAAACGTAGCATTATGGTATATTCATCTTGTAAATCTGTTTGAATTCTTTTTGATATATGAATAAGTACATATTTATATATGTATATGTATATATATATATACACACATTGACATAAATATCATTGTTTTCTACAAAAAACATTACCTTCTGTCAATGGTAACATACAAAAAACACAACATGGTGTATAAGCATATATATATACATTTGAAAACTATAATTTAGAGAGATGAAAAATAAATACATTTAAATCACTCTATGTTCAGTAGGCAACATGTATTCATATACAAATATGATATCTATGTTGCTTTTCTTTTCTAAAACTGTTTCTATTTTCTGAATAGTGGTGCATTGAATGAATCACCATACATCATTACAAAACTTAGTGAAATATACATAAGGCTATATCAAGAGCTGAAGATGAATCTTTTTAGCAAATATATTCTATAGAAAATGCATTTAAAACTAGTGAATTTTCTGAAAAGAGTAGCCTTTTTTTTTTTTTTACTATCAAAATTACTTACTTTGATCAAACTACTTTAGAAAATAGAACTGGGACTGATTTTAAATTGCATAGTAACACTCACTAGAAATTGTACAGAAAAATCTCTCATACTAAGTGTATGTATAAAAAACTATTTTGATAATCTTTGTGTGAACATTGGAAAATGATGGAATTTCTTTGGAATTAGAAATGTGTATAATTGAATGAGAACTTAGATGGAAAATGCATTTTTCTTACTATAGTTTGAGGAACTTCCGGGATAGGATGCCGAAGGTGGATCCATAGAGACGATAGTTTTACCTTTTCTAAAACTATCATTTAATCATTTTCTTGCTTGGCCAAGCACATGCACCATTGAAATAGATGGAAATAAAATCCTAGAAATAAATGTATATAGGTCTCTGCCACCTCCTGTTTGCAAGAAATATATGATTCTCATGTTAGGAATGCATATAGGCATCAGGCTTGCATCGAGAGTTCCCTCCTGCTTTGTTGTTTCCAGTTGCTAGGCTCCTCGTGTAGGGCCGGGGATTTTTTCGAGTTAGGAAGAAACCCGAGGAAGCCTTGTACTTCGTGGTTGGGCAGAAAAGGCACCTTAGTCACACTCTTGGCCCCAACTTGCAAGAAGACCAGTGGTGTCACGACGATTGAGGTTTAGAGGTTCACATGCTATAAATGTATTCATGTATTATTTTTGAAAGGCTTGTAAAGCCCACTTGTAAATGTAACTCTATTTGAAATTCAATATTGTAACATTGAAATAGATGTATTGGAATGAAATATTTTAATGTAACATTGAAATAGATGTATTGGAATGAAATATTTTAATGTAACATTGAAATAGATGTATTAGTTGAAAGTAAATGAATGAATGTATGGAAACTCATTGTTATGTAAATGGCATTTACATATGTATCAGTGCAAGATATTTGTTGATGATGCAATTTACTTCTTTTGCATACATGAAATGAAATTTATTACTAAATTTTCCTTTTGAGCACTTATGGGAAGATCTTGATCTATGCATCCTTTACTTTTATTATACTTGAAATGTAATGAGTTATGGAAAATTATGTGGTTAAATGAACTTCACCTTTCGAGCGTTACATTTCGTGTGAAGGTTAATCATTGGACTCATAGATGGTTGTCCTTTTCTGGCCATGTTCAGCTACTTAAATGTATGGTGCAGGCTCTTCCTATTTATAGATGCATGCTTCATGTTGCTCTAGTTGGGTTTGTGAAGGATTTGGATTCTTTGGCTAGACAATTCCTATGGGCTGGAAGTTTGTCATTTGCTAAATGGAGCCTGGTGAAGTGGGATATTATGTGTAGCCCAAAGTAGTTTGGGGGTCTTGGATTGTGGCAGTCGACTTGGTCTGGGTTGGTGTTGGCTGCAAAGCTTTACTGGAGGTGGTGTGTGGAACAAGATCATATCTAGGCCAGGATTTTATCTCGCAAGTACCTATTGGGGGTTTTGAAGGAGGAGATTCCCAGGTATCCTTTGTTGGGGAAAGGTTCTGTGATTTGGGGTATGCTTAAGAAAGGTGTTGCGTTGATTAAGGAGGGATTATTTTGGATATGTAATAGGGGGGATGAGGCTCTCTTTTGGTTTGATTCTTGGGATGGTTTTCCCCCTATTTTGAGCCAGTATCCTAATTTGGTGAATCTTTTCCAGCACTTCTTGGAGGGTGGTTGGTCAAGGGTGGTTGATTTTAAGACTTCCTATCCTTGTGGGTTGACGAAGGTGGCTAAGTGGAAGGATTCTTGTGATTGGCCGGTTGAAGGATTTGAGGAGGAATGTACTGAAATTCAAAATATTTTGGTTGAAGACAATGCAACTCCCTTAGGGATAAGGATATTCTAGCTTGGAGGCCAGATCCTAAGGGTGCTTTCATTGTGGCGAGTGGGTATCAGGAGTTGGTGTTTCGTAAGTTTGGAGGGGTGGAGGGACCCTAGTGGAAATATGTGTGGAAAAAGTTTTCTTGGCCAAAGTGTAATTGTTTTGTTTGGAATTTGGCTTGGAATAGATGCTTGACTTGGGATAATCTTAGGAAGTGAGGTTTCCAGGGTCCCTCTATTTGTGTTCTGTGCAGCTGCAGTGAGGAGGATTCTGCCCATTTTTTTTCATTGTTCCTATTCTATGTTGCTCTGGCATTTATGGTGGGGTGTTTGGAAACATCCATGTGTTCATGCTTCTTCCCTTATTGAGTTCTGGTGCAGTCTGGAAAGACCTCCTACCTAGGCCTCTTTCCTCTAGATTGTATGGTGCATTGGTCCTACGTCCATCCTTTGGAAAATTTGGCTAGAAATGAATGGCATGATTTTTCATGGGGATAGGCTAATGGTTCAATAGGTTTGGCATAGAATTGTTGGTATGATCCAAGAGACGTTGGAGGCCAAATGTGAAGTGACTTATCCTCTGGACATGAGTGATAATGAGATTGTGAATAGATTGGGCTTGCAGGGGTTGTCTCTTGTCTCTGCTTGTGTCATAAGAGGTAGGCGAGTTAAAAAGAAGGTTCAAAAGGTAGGTAGATGGTTACCCCCTCTAGTGGGTACTCTGAAGATTAATATAGATGGTTCCTCTAGGGGTAATCCTAGGCCTGCTAGGATTGGTGGAGTTGGAAGAGACTGTTTTGGCTCAGTTATTTTCTTTTTCTCCATCCATAAAGGGCAATATTCTAACAACTTTATGGAGGGGTTGGCGATTCTCTGGGCTATTGAGTGTGCTTGTGCTTTGGGTCGACGTAGAATTAGCTATGAATCTAACTCACAAATTATTGTTAATATGCTACATAAGCAAAAGGTGGCCAAGGTTAACTAGCAGCTCGCATTGGTGGTTCAACAGATTTTGCAGATGTGCTCTATGTTGGAGGTGGTCTCTTTTTCCCACATTCCATGTGAATGGAATAGGGTTGCTGATTGTTTGGATAAGTGGGATTTAGAGCATGTGGATGGTTGGAATTTTGAGGGGTGGGGACAATTATCCCCTAATTATTGTCATGAATTAGAGAGGGTCATTGCTAATGATATGGAGGGATAAGGTGTTTGGGGTTGCTTAGATGGTGGTTCTTGTCTTGCTGGGTTTTTCTTGTAATTTCTTTCTTGGGAGCCTTCGGGTTCCCTGATCCCTTTTTAATGCTTCTTTCATGATTTCAATAAAGTTTTTACCCCTTTTTTTTAAAAAAAAGTTGGTCGAAAGTGTGACACAACTTTGTACTTTTTGATCATTCTATAGATTTGGTTCCAAGGTCTTCCTTGCCATATATTCTAGCATAATACCTCTTCCAAATTAGAAGTGAAAAAATAGAGAAGTAGATCAAAAATCTTACGGAGAAGGGAAGATCCAACCTAGCACCTCTCCTTTTGGCTCTCTAGCATTTATCATTCCCAAAAGGAGAAGGATGAATGGAGAGTGACAATTGAATAAAGAGCATTAATAAAACCATTGTAAAGAGCATGTATCCTTTGCTAAGGATTGATATTCTTTCGGATCATCTTAATGGAGCTTAACATTTTACAAAGATGAAACTCACTTTAGACTATTATTAGGTGGATCCTATTGATTGTTTGGAAATTTTCCTTAAAAAATAAATATAGACTTTATGAATGGTTAGTGATGCCTTTTGGAATGAATAATGCTCCTACTATAATTGTGCATCTCATTAATAATATTTTTTGAGCTCACCTTTAGGAAAATTCATCATTGTGTATTTAGATGGTATTTTTGTGTTCAGATTATATTTAGATCATATTTGGCATGTTTACACTATAGATCTTCTACAACAACACCAAATTCAAGTTAAGATGGATAAATTCTTATTTGTCCAATGCTCTATTAAATATCTAGGTTGTGTAATTGATCAAAATGGAGTGCATGTAAACCTTGAAAAAGTGAAAGCTTTCAAAGACTAGACTATCCCTCATTGTGATACAAATCTAAAGCGTTTCTTAGGGGCATGAATTAGTACAAAAAAATCATTCATTTTTCCCTATATTGCTAGGCCACTTTACCAATTGTTCAACCAAAAGAATTTTTCATTGTATATAGTTGCATATATCAAGTATTCCAATAGTAATTATGGAGGAAATTATTTTAGATTTAGTACTTATTCTTATATATTTAACAAACCTTTAATATTGATACATATTCTTCCAAGTATGTTACGAGATTTATTCTTAAATATGGAGGAAATCTAGTAGCCTATCATTCTGAGGGGCTCTTCGCAACCAAAGTCAATTACAACAAATACAATAAGGAGTTTTATACCTTGGTACAAGCCTTGAAATAATGGTGACACTACATTATTGGTAAGGAAACAATTCTTCATATAGACCATCAACCCCTTATGTTTTTTGAATTCAAAATTTAAAATTCAAGAACAATGTCATTTGAAATGGGCCTCATATATTCAATATTTTCACCTAGTTATTAAATATAAAGAAGGGAGTACCAATAGAGTTACTTATTTGTTGAGCCACCCTCTAGCCAAAGTATTACATATTCAAAATATTATATTTTCTACATAGGATTCAAAATGATTGTATTAGATTTTAATGTATCTTTTAAACCAATAATACATGATCTACAAAATCATAGTGTCACCAATCAAACTCATTTTTTGGACTACACAATTAGAGATGATTGGTTATATAAATTAAATCAATTGTGTGTTTCCACTAATTCTGTCCAACTGATGCTAATTAAAAAGGCTCATTCTTCTTCTTATGGGGGACACTTTAGCACCACCAAAACTCTACAACATTTATAGTGGTACTTCTATTAACACTCCATGAGAAATCAAGTGGAATATTTCATTCATTATTCTCTATTTGTAGCCAAGATAAGCCTACTAATTGTAAACTTTGTTTGTATAAACCTCTTCCTATTCCATCTCAACCATGGGAGTCTATATATTAGTGAGTTTCCTACTACTTTTTAGACATCATGATTATATTTTTGTGGTGGTATGCCATTTTTGAAAGATGTCCATATTCATCCCTTGCAAGAAAATTATTGATGCTCTTAAGGATACATAATTTCTTATTAGTAATGCATGAATTCAATTTGGTTTACCTCTTTCTATTATTTATGGTTGCGATTCCATACTTTTGAGTCACTTTTGGAAATCTCTTTGAAAGTTCTTGGGGGTGTCAAATTCAATATTCTACACATCATCATCCACAAATAAATGGTTAGACTGAATTAGTGAATTAAAATTTAGTCTAGTCTCTTAGGAACTACTACAACAAGAATAAGCAATGGGATGCATATTTTCATGTCTTATAGCATAACTATAATTGGACTACACATGCCTCCACATGCCATTCTGCTTTTGAGGTATATTATGGATATTAATATCTTGCTCTTTTTTCAACTTCTTCATCACATCAACATAAGGAACATGGACAAGATTCTTAGTTTATTCAAAATATAGCAAATATCCGTGCACAAGTTCAAGCAACTCTTTGTACTTCTCAGGGTAAGTATAAGGAAATTCATGATAAGCATTGTATCCCTTCTAACTTCAAAATTGGGGATAAAGTTGTATTTATGTGGATAAGAAAATATTGAAAGGTCACCAACATCATAAGCTCAAGCCTATTATATGTGTTCCATTTACCATTATCCAACATATTGGTGGTAATGCCTTTAAACTCGATCTCCCATCCTGACTTGGAATCCATATTATGGTTAATGTTAATTAGCTTAAACAATACAACCACCTCACTTGGAAGATGAAGTTAATTCTTCTCATCCTAAGCATAATATTCCAATATTTTTAGCCTCTTTTCAATGTAGATGCCATTTTTCAGGTTCATGCATGCTCTACTAGGAGAGGGACTACCACTACATACTCGGTAGGTCATTAGGATGCCTTATTAATCCAAGATAAGTGGATTTTACAAACATATTTTGAAAAAAAAATCCCCATCTTAAGGAGAAAATAAGGACACTTTCATCTAAAAAGGGAGGAATTGATAAGAATTAGCCCCTTCATAGGCTCTTCATTAGACTTAATATTTTATTAGTTTGTATATCATAATATAATATTCTTAATAGTTAGAATACTTAGTTAATGGAATATTATTATATTTTATATTCAAATTTAAAGAAGCTTCTTTATTATAAAATATTTTTTGTATTCCTTTAAAAGACTTATTGAAGATGTTTTAGGATAGCATTTGCTGAGAAAAATATCTCTTGTTAGCTTTTCAATTATTGTGTGCTCATAATAATTGATGTGCCTAGGAAACTAAAGGAGGACATGTATGAACAATGTAGAGTCTTGGAAGTGGACACGAGTGAGGAGATGACTGCATTAAATAAAAATGACACATGAGATCTAGTACCTTTTCTTGATGTAGTAAAAATATTAGATGCAAATGGGTGTTGAAAAATATTGGTTCATATGATAGTGTTGAGAAGTACAAGGTGATTGTGAAGGGATATTCCTAAGTCAATGAAATTGAATATGGTGATATTTTCTCCCAAAATGCTAAGTTGACATCCATTTTGCTTCATGATAAATTGGAGGAAGAAATTTATGTATCATAACAAGAGAACTACATTAAAAAAGGTAAATAAATTTTAGTTTGTATGTTAAATAAATCTTTGTATGGTCTCAAGCTCAGTCTCCTATGATGTGGTAATAAAAATTTGATACATTCGTGTTTGGATTAGGATTTATGAGGTCCAAATAAAATTATTGCATAAAATTATAAGATGGATACTTAAATTTCTTCCTTATTATTGGATTATATGTTGGTGATATGTTATTTTTTGGTAATGAGAAGAATATGATTTGTGACTTGAAGTTGTAACTTTCAACACAAATTGAGATGAAAGACTTAGTGTATAGGAGCGAATTTTCACCCCTTGTGTAAATTCCCCTTTTGCATCCCTCCACCTTAGAAAATCAAACTCGAATGTGACATTCCACATCACCCATCTGCAACGAATCCACTTGGTGCCTGTCTTTTGTGTCGGTGGGGGAATTTTCATCAGGGATGCGAGCACGACACGTGGACATCTGCGTGGCGCACTGCTATCCCTGGCAGATTCCTACCTCTGGAGTCCATAGGTACATTACATTCTCCATTGGGCATGAACCATAACGCCTCTGTGTCGACTAGCCAGCCCGAAAACAACTCCTTCCCTCCCATTTTGATCTTCAAAAGCATCCATTTCACATTCATTCCTACTTCTACGATCTCTTGAGCATTGGAATTTGATTCTCTTAGCAATTCACAATATTTTTCTTGAGCAATTCCATCCATCTTGCTACACTTCTACCACCATTGCAGTTGTGACTTGGCGTCTCGAGGGACTACTTCTTCATTGTTGCGGCAGTGTATACCTTGCCAAGTTTGCATTCTCCTCTATGTGCTTGAGGGCACCTCGATCGAGATAGTGATATTGCTCATTGATTTACGTAGCATAGTTCTTTTGTGATTGTTCATTTTCTCTTCATTGTACTCTTTATCGTATTTTCTATCTCGTGGCTTTCCTGGCTATCCGTGGAGGTGGAAACACCAAAGCGGGGGTTTGACTGAGGCAAACTCCTATACAACCCCAACATTTTTCCTTTTTTTGTGTGTAGGTGTACATGTGTGTGGAGCTTGCTAGTGAACTAGACACTCAGTGAAATGGACTTCATCATCTTTGTTTTCCTTATCTCCTTTATCATTTCTATAGTCATTTATCATACTTCATTGTTTTGTTCACTTTGTTAAACTTCGTTAGCTAGACTGCAAGCAGGCTTTTTGATAGTCGAGACTGTACTTTTCCACTTTCTGACCGTATGGATGCTAGCGCACTAGAGAGACGCCATCGCACTGCACTGTTGTCCCAGTCTCATGTTGTCGTCCTCGGGCAAAGAGCTATCTAAGGTATAGTTCAGATTCCAAAAATTGGCTCATCTAGTCCCATTCAAGTATTCAAACTAGTAGATTGACAAAAGCACTTGAGAGTGCTCTTAATTCTCTATCATCAACCTAAAACACCTTCTTAGCTTGAGGTAAGCTAGGTTAGCCTTCTGCTCTCGGCTCTCCATGACCTGGAGCCTTGGTGTGGTTGGTCCCCCTACCTTACATTTTGGTGAACTCGACGTGAACCATTTTGGTTCCGTTTAGCGGTGTTGAAAGTTCCTTTCCTCATATCTTGGGAGTGTTGTGGGTGTGAGTGTTATGAGGTACCTAGCCTTGCAACTCAACTTACGACCCCTAGTGGCATAGTTGGAAGGTTCCATAAGCATCACAAAATGAAACCTTAATTGGGTCACCGTTTAATTGCGAAACCTTTGGGGGTGTTGTGAAAGTTCCATTTAATATACGTGATGGCCTCCTTTTTAAAATTTCCCATCCCATCCACACAACCTACAAGTAGTTCTCTTGATATAAATTTCATCTTACAGGACCTTCCGATGGGTTATAACAGAGAGCCATTGCCTCTATACATCCTTGCGCGAATCAATGGGAACACTATAACAGGTGTTCTTGTTGACCTGAAATGTTGGGTGAATGCCATTACTAAGGAGATTATGTTGATAAATTTCTTGCACAAAGATGGGTATATGCATCTGAGAGTACTATCTGTACACACAATAGACTTTTTGTACCTCCCCTTGGTTGCATCACCTTGTCAATCCTTGTTGAACCTAAATCAACGAACTTACTTTTTGACATAATCCCAGGGTCTGAACTCTTTAGGGTGAAACTGGGTATTCCTTAGTTGGTCGCTATGAATGCAGTTCCGTCGGTTGTGCATAAGTGTATGAAATTCATCCATGAGGGTACAATGCACGTAATCCATGACATCCACTATAAACTGCCAGTTGCACGTGGTAGTTATTTGCTAGATCACTTTTGGCTTGCACCCGTTGGTCCACTTCCTCCTAGGGCAAACCTCTTGTACCAAACCTATGCAAAGTACAAGAGTGGGCGCTTAATGCCTAAAGTGAGATACCCTTAATCTCTCAATGTCATCTCGCATAGGGCTTGCCTGAAGGTTGATAGCGATGTCGCCTTGGCTCAGAAGAGAAAAGGAGAAGTGTGCTCAACACTCTTCTACTTCTTCTGTTGCTGATGTCCTACCTATCACTTCCTTTGGCCCCGCTGAGGTGTCATCGGATTCCACTCCTAAGCTATTAATAGAGAATCCTATGGTGCCCAATTGGCAAAAGCCTAAGCGTCCGACATTCAAACTTCTTGTTCTACCCATGGTGCCTAGGCCCATTCGGTATGATAAGGGGAAGGATCCCCATGGGGAGTCCTCTATGTCTCGACCTTCGTGGCCTCCTACCATTCCTACCCCCAAGGCAGTAAATGGGAAGAGGTCCATCGCTAAGGCGTTAGAGCCGACTCCCCCCTTTTTGCTCCAGTCTCCTCTCAATCTCTCCCTCCTGCTCCTATCCAGGAGTCTCTCCCTCCACCAGAAACAGTCGTGATGGACACTTTGATGGCTAAGCAGGAGCCTTCTGTTCCATCTCAGCTTCTAGCCTCTAGCTCCCGAAGTTGTAAGAACTGCCTTGCATGTGAGCGTAAGCATTGGCGAAAGGCTTTAGCTGCTGAGCATGCCGCTTTGTAGAGGAAGGAAGGGGAATCAACCACCCCCTTTTCAGGGCCTACTATTGTGTCCTCTCCCATCCCCTCTACTTCAGTTCCATCAACCTTAGTGCTGCTTCTAGCTCCTGCTGCGAGCGTAAATGCCCCCAACCCTAAAAAGGTGCAGGTGTTTATTGCTCCCTCAGTTGAGTTGCCTCTCTTGATGTCCCTCTCGGAAATATCATCATTCCCAAATCCCGTGGACATGCCGAATACCTTGGTGGTGTCTGTCGCGGTCTTTTCCTCTTCCTCTGCGCCTTCTGTCTCATCTGTAGGGATCTTGCATCCTTCAACAAAGCGAAAGATGGAGGATGGCCTCGCTAGCAATGGGGGTCGAAAGAGGAATCCACCTTCTTTAGAGGGTGGTTTTGCATTAGCATGTGCCATCCTTGTGATGGAGGAAGTTTCAATGTCCTTAGAGTTCATCATTTCTCCCAAGTCACTCGGTGAGCCTAGGAGTGAATCTAGGGCACCACCTCCCTCGTCTGATAAGGTAACACATGGAAATACTGTGAAGTGCATGTTTAACTCTTTGGATGAGGTCTTGGCCCTTTCAGTGATCTTTATGAAGTCGCTAACCTTTGCCCCACATGAACTAAGTGGAGGAGATCCCAAAGAATTTCCTTCCTTGGCTCTTGTTGTGGGGGGTCAGAGGGTTCCCCCCTTGACATTCTGCCCTTGTAGGCTCCTCCGCCTTCCCCGTATAATGATCTATATTGGGAGGCCAATGACCTCTTAGTTGATGAGTGTTAGGGGGCACCTCTTCTTTATCTATAGAGTAGATTGTGTGTGTGTGTTGTGTTCCCCCATGCTTGCGTTATGTGTTGTTCCTGGATGAACCTTGTCACCCTTATAGGTGCTTGGATACATGAGTGTTTTTATGTCGTACAACTTCCTCTATTTGTGGCATCATTCTTCCTCTGTTATGTGTATTGATTTTCGATAATTGGGGACGATGCAAAGTGTTGGGGGCATTTAGGCTTCCCTTCTATGTTGACCCAATTTTTTATTTTTATTTTGTTTTCCTGTGCATTCGTCATATGGTCTGATATAGTAGGGGGTTGATGACAGTTCATTAATATACTATACTTATATATTTATGAGCAACTCTGACTCTAAAATATCAGATCGCCCTTGTGCCCCTTGTTTGTGATGTCATTTTATTTTTTTACAATGATGCTATATTTCTCTCTTCTTTGCTTGATTTGTGATGTTGTGGTGTTCATGTGTTGTCCCTCGCATGTGCGACACCATTACCACGGTGACATCTTGCTATGTTCCGCGGGCCACAACATTACTCTTGCGTTTCTCTCCTCAGGATGCCATGTTCCTCTGCGTTCAACATGCACCATCCTAAGGGGGGGCTATCATGTCACTTGGATTTTCCAAAAACACATTCGATGGCCAACGAATCTTTTCTTGAAAATCCTTTCAAAATATTCTTTTTCAAAAATCACATTCTCAATAAGGACCCCTAGTGGAATGTGTTTCCTTCATCATGGGTTTGAAAAGAAAGAACCTGAAGAACTTTCCTCCAAGGAGGGGGCAACTTTTCCTATGGGAGAAACCTTGACCTTCCCCTCATAAGGGGGCATTTTCTTCCTTTCGAATTCCTTGATGAAGTGAACATATTTTGAAAGGATCCCTTAATGTTGAATTGATTTGCGAAAAATTCTCTTGTACTTTCAAACAACGCATCCCTTGAGTGGACCCCTTTTTTTTTTGAAGGGTTCCCGACGAACCCCTTTAAAAGCTCTTCCTTCAATTTTTTGACTGTCTGCTTGTTTGCATGACTATCTGCTTGTTTGCATGACTATCTGCTTGTTTTCTTGCGTGGCTATTTTTGTTTTCTAACATTTTTTATTTGTGGATTAACATGTTGCTTTGTAGGCGCGCCTGTGAAGCTACTTTCCAATCTGGCTCTACGGAGTCCCCTTACATCGAGCTTCCTTCAGGAGAGAGTACCTGGGGGGTGCCTTCTTTACAGGTTTGAGGGCCCGTGAAGCGCTTACATCCTGTGGGATTTGTCCATCATTGGTCTGCAGGTGTTCGTTGTACTTTGATCAACTTCATAGTTCTGAGGATCTACGAAGTCCTTTGTTCGAACCTCCTCATGAGAGAGTACATGCATAGTTATTTTTCTACCCCGCGCTTTCAAGTTTTCTAGATTGCGGTCTACTTCCTCGATGGTTTAGGTATACATTTCTAAACTCTTTGATCTACTTTATCGAACACTCATTGACACTCATGCTTGCTAAAGTGGGTGAAAAATGTATAGGAGAAAGTTTGCACCCCTTGTGTAAATTCCCCTTTTGTATCCCTCCACCTTAGAAAATTAAACCTGAATGTAAAATTCCACATCACCCATCCACAACGAATCCACTTGGCGCTTGTCTTTTATGTTGGTGGGGGAATTTTCGTCAGGGACGCAAGTGTAGCACACAGATGTCTGCGTGGCATGTTGCCATCCCTAACAGATTGCTGCCTTTGGAGTCTGCAAGGACATTACGTTCTCCATTGGACATGAACCGTAATGCCTCTGTGTTGACCAACCAGCCTGAAAACAACTTCTTCCCTCCCATTTTGATCTTCAAAAGCATCCATTTCATATTCATTCCTACTTCTATGATCTCTTAAGCATTGGACTTGATTCTCATAGCAATTCACAACATTTTTCTTGAGCAATCCCATCCATCTTGTTGCACTTCTGCCACCATTGGAGTTATGACTGGTGTCCCGAGGGACTGCTTCTTCGTTGTTGCAGCGGTGTAGACCTTGCCAATTTTGCATTCTCCTCTACGTGCTTGAGGGAACCATGATTGAGAAGGTGATATTGCTCATTGATTTACGTAGCATAGTGCTTTTGCAATTGTTTAGTTTCTCTTCATTGTACTCTTTATCATATTTTCTATCTTGTGGCTTTCCTGGTTGTCCGTGGAGGTGGAAACACCAAAGCGAGGGTTTGACTGAGGCAAACCCCTATAGAACCCCAACATTTTTCCTCTCTTGGCTGTGTGTAAATGTATGTGTGCGTGGAGCTTGCAGGTGAATTGGACACTCGGTGAGCTGGACTTCATCATCTTTGTTTTCCCTATCTCCTTTATCATTTCTATAGTCATTTATCGTACTTCATTATTCTGTTCACTTTGTTAAAATTCGTTAGCTAGACTGCAAGCAAGTTTTTTGATAGTCGGGATTGTACTTTTCCACTTTCTGACTGTACAAACACTAGCGCACCAGAGAGACACCAACGCGCCACATTGTTGTCCCAGTTCTGCGCTATTATCCTCGGGTAGAGAGCTGTCTGAGGTATAGTTTGAATTCCAAAAATTAGCTCGTCTAGTCCCATTCAAGTGTTCAGACTAGTAGAGTGACAAAAGCACTTGAGAGTGCTCTTCATTCTCTATCCTCAACCTAAAACACCCACTTATCTTGAGGTAAGTTAGGGCAACCTTCTACTCTCGGCTCTCCATGACCTGGAGCCTTGGTGTGGTTGGTCCCCCTACCTTACACC